>JABMCL010000737.1:290000-292500 GCA_018857735.1 Alviniconcha marisindica | reverse complement strand
TTGAGTAACGTTAACGCCAAAGCCGCTTCTACAAACTCAGATCTGTGTCTTTAAAAAGTGTTTGACAGAACGAGACCCGGAGCGCTCGTGCAGAATCAACACACAAGGGAGTTACTTAGCGCTCGAAATACGTAACACAAGTTTCGAGATCAAAGATGTCCGGTCTTGAATAAAAATTGGTTATGTTCTGTCTCATGCTTGTGCACACCTGCGTCGCAGGGTGTGCCTGAAATGTAGGGTATAGATGCCACTGGGGGGCATCCTTTTTAGAGCACATGGTTCAGGAGCTGTGTGAGAGTCGAGGTGGACGTCCTGGACTGTCCGTCCTAACACCCTTTGGTTTCCGTGAGTAAAGATTTATTGCACCGTCTTTTCCCTGGTCACACTTGTCCCCAAATGTAACTGACATTGAGGACATAAAAAAAAAACATCACTTCTTCTCTTGGTCTCACTTTCCCCTAAATGTCAACTGACATCTGAGGACATAAAGCATCACTTCATCATCATCGTCATCCTTTTTAGAGGATGTACCTCTGGTGGAGATTATGTACCTTCTAGTTTCAGTCCTTTCTCAGTCGTGAAGCCAAAACATGAGCAACTGAAAAAACATGTATTTACACGCAGCGGCATGCCAGGTGAGAGGTACCGTAGGCGATTCAGGTCTTTGTAGTTGTGCTTGTGTTACGTATTTCGAACCTATTGCGAGTCTTTGTTTTTGTACTTGTGTTACGTATTTGGAGCATTAATTAACTACCTTGCGTGTTGAGTTTGCACGACTGAGCGCTCTGGGCCCCGTTATGTTTGAGATTTTTATTATTTACAAACTGACAAACTGTCAAAGACTTTTTAAAGACACAGGTCTCAGTTGGCACACAACAAGCTGCTTCGGTATTGATCTCCAGGTTACATACACCGAGCACTAAAAGCGGGTTTAGTTTCAGTCCTTTCTCAGTCGTGAAGCCAAAACATGAGCAACTGAAGAAAAAAAAACATGTAATTTACTCAGTGCCGGCTCTAGGCCTATATTGTGACCTGTGTAAGCCAAACGCCAGAGTTAGCCTGCTGTTGTTGCTACTATTGTGTCAGAACTATTTAGCAAGTCCCATCTGGTAACGCTCGAAACACTCAAACTATCTTCTATCTTCGTAGAACGTCCTTCCATTGATAACGACGGGAGTCGGTGGCGCAGAGCAAGAGTGCTCGCTCTCGAAAGCCACAGTGACTGTGACAATTAATCAGGATAGAGCGTGGTCACCACCTGGATGGGTGACCATTATATGCTAGGATTTGCTACAGCCCTGAGTTTTCCCCCCCGAGTCAAATTCTGTACAGATTCTACGAAAGTCCTTCGGATGAGACTATAAACCGGTCCCCTGTGTGTATACGCAAAACAAAAACAAAACAAAACAAAAAAATCACATACGCACATTAAAGATCACTAATCCACGTCAGAGTTCGGTGGATTATGGAAACACCAAAATAACCCAGCAGCACTAAAAATGTCAGTCTTCCTAATGTTGAAGTTTGGGCACAAAAGGGTAAAGGAAGGCAATTTCCTTTTAACAAGGTTTAACGAACGGCCCCGTGCACTGCGGAGCTAAACACTACGTCGCTGATAGTATGGATTTTTTTTTTTTTTTTAAACGTAGCTGTACTTTATCTGTGACTGAAACTCTCCCACACATTCTCCAGATTTGCGCAATCGGCTGACACACATAAACACTTCTTACAGGTAGGTCCCAGGTCAGTTTGTTCCCAGTCCTCCCACTAACACCCTTTGCCTACTTTTGTTTCAGTGTTGCTTTACGTCCACAGAAACCGTAGGCTTATTAGGGACGGGAGCCCTGGACGGCCACCTCGACTTTCACACAGCTCCTGATCTCTGTCTCGAGATCGGCTTACAATGTAAACCCTCGAACACAGGTGTGCTGTTTACCCTGTTGAACTGACCCATCAGAGACCGTGCCAACGACTTAGCCAGTGGCAACCGTAGACAGTTTGGGCGGAAACTGGCAGGCTCTCCGCAGAGAGCCAGTGCAACAGGCTGGTCTTAGGGCGCGTCCGTGAACTTGAGTTACGTTTGAATGACAGGCGATAACCAAGTTAACTTGTGCAACACAAGTGAGTCAAAGGTCGGAGGTGGGAATGATGCAATCACGTCACTGTGCTGGTGCATCTCATTCGCGCAGATTTTTGTTATATCTAGGATCAGTTGCGCAGATTTGATTAGTTGCGCAGATTTTAATTATATCTAGGATCAGTTGTGCAGTTGTCGGTAGCGCAGATTTCGATCCTCAGTTGCGCATGGGACGGATTCAAAAATTGTTTAACCCCTCGACAGGGCCTCAGCAAGCCAGATACTCTTTTCCCCCCCTTTTTCTTCCTTACCCTTACGCACACACACCACACACCCCCCAAAACACGAAACGCAGGGCACCCCACGCACGCACGCACGCACGACACCCCCACACCCCACGCAGCACACACCCACATACGGGCC
>JABMCL010000737.1:280000-285000 GCA_018857735.1 Alviniconcha marisindica | reverse complement strand
TTTTTGAAGTCCACAAAAGCAACATATAACTTCTGACCTTTCTTGTTCAAACACTTTTGAGCAATTGCATATAGATTAAAAATCTGATCTGTAGTCGAGTAGTTCCTGCGGAACCCAGCTTGCATTTCTACAATTTTGTCATTTTCTTCCAACCAATTATACAGTCTAGTATTCAGAATTGCTGTATAACACTTACTAACGATGCTAAGGAGTGAAACTCCTCTATAATTGTCTGCTAAGTGTATATCTCCCTTTTTGTGTATAGGAACGATGATAGCTTTGGCCCAGTCACTTGGATAAATGCCTTTGTCAAAAATTGTATTAAATAGTTTGGTCATGAACAATATCACATCTTTTCCACCCGTTTTTAACATCTCTGCGTGTATGTGATCAAGACCACAAGCTTTTCCGGACTTTAGGTTTGTAACAGCTTTCTGAACCTCATCTACACTTATTTCTTGGTTCAGAGAGTGGTTTGTCTCTTCTGATACATCCTGTTCTTGTACATTCGACTCGTCCACTGTTTCGTTAGCTGTGTGACCGAGTATACTTTTAAAATGATCATACCAAACATTTATATCAATTCTATCACTTGCATTACTTTTTTTCTCTCCCCCAAGACTCTTCAGTTCTTTCCAAAATACTGATGCATTTTTCAGGTTAGTGGCTAGAAGTGCTGCTTTATTTCTTTTGAACTCTTTTTTCTTTATTCTAGTCAGGCGCCTGTAGCTTTTGTTCGAATCTGCATAATCTTTCCGGTCTTCTGGTTTTCTTGTTTTCCGAAATTTTCGCAGTTTTTCCTTACTTTCTCTTTTCGCTTCTCTGCATTCAGTGTCAAACCATGCAGCACCTTTGGTATGTTTGTTCATGTGGCATTTCCTAACCATACACTGACTAGCTGAAATTAAACACTCAACAAAATCACTGAGAGCACCATCTACATCATGCTCTAATTTCGCTTTGGCTGCTTCGAGTGTTTTTTGTACTTTGTCACTGTTCAGCTGTTTTTTGAATATTGGTTCTTTGTCTTCCTGCCAAATTATTTTCTCAGTGAGTCCAGTCTGCCTATTCTCTTGAATGGTGTTACTCTGATCAACCGCAACTGCAGCGTTCTGTGTGAGAGAGAGAGAGAGAGAGAGAGAGAGAGAGAGAGAGAGAGAGAGAGAGAGAGAGAGAGAGAGAGAGAGAGAGAGAGAGAGAGAGAGAGAAACTGGTGACCGATTTCTGCACGCTTACTCGTTAACAAAGATTATGAATACTGTACAAAGATTTCTGTTGGTAACCTCTCTTTCTGTACGCCGCTTACTCGTACTGCCTGCAGGGACGTTCAAGTGGTCAAAGTGACCGAATTTCTCCAGTGATGTTATATCGAGTGGTCAAAGTGACCGAATTTGACCGAATTTCTCCAGTGATGTTATATCGAGTGGTCAAAGTGACCGAATTCCAGGGGCGGGCGGGAATAGCTCAGTTGGTCGACTGAGTGAAAAGCCAGGCGCAGTATTGACGTTGGTTCGAGTCCCCGTTGCGGCATGGGGTCTTTCTTCAAGAGTCACTTGAAATTCCAGTGCAGACTCTCTTACGGTGTCCGTACAGCCCTGTGTACAATCGCATGCATCGATTTTTCACGTTAAAAATCCCAAACACTGGGGCCCTTGTTTGGACACACGAAAATACTGCACACACTGACAGGTAGGAATGTAGGTAGCACTGCTCTTGCCCGAATTTCCCGCAAGGGACAATGGAGTACTAATAAAAAAAAAAAAAAAAACAACAACAAAAAAAACGGCAACAGCAACAGCAGCAACAGCAGCAACAACAGCAGCAACAACCGCAACAGCAGCAGCAGCAGCAGCACATACACACACACACACACACACACACACACACACACACACACACACACACACACACACACACAACACACACACACACACACACACACACACACACACACACACACACACACACACACACACACACACACACACACACACACACACACAAACAAGCAAACAAACAGCAAAAAACAAAACAACAACAACAACAAAACCACGTCGAGTTGTCCATTGAGACGCATTGGCGGGGACCGACATTTCGTGAAGGTGGACGAGGGGCGGGGGAGGGGGGGGGGGGGGGGGGGGAAGTATAGCTAACTTTACGCTGTCACCATCAGAATGATTTCTTAATAAGATGCATAGCAATGAGAACCACTTTTAATGTTTGATTAATTCTGAGGGGCAAAGTCACAAGACAGTGTCCACAGACCACAATTTTTGAAGAGAAAGGAAAGCCGAAGCGGATTCGAATAGAGGTCCCTCTGCTTACCAGCCTAACGCCTTACCGCTTGGCCAAACCGGCTCACGAAAAATGAGAAGTTAGAGTGTAAACATGAATTCATAAAAAATAATTTCAGTTAAAAAAGGAGTAAATCTGTACTTTGAAGTAAATAAATCTATAGATTTAGTAGACTGTTTTTCTTTTTTTGTCTAGGTTCAACATTATTGGCCATACCATCCCAATATTTTTATATAATTTTTTAAAATTGTTAAACATCAGGCCTTCATAATGCCTTTATTTTTTATTTTTAGGTTTAAATAAGACAAGGGAAGCAACAATGGACCGCACTCTACAATAAAATAACAGCGTGTTTCTGAGTTACCTCCCTGCAGTCACGATCTGTGTCTCTCAGCACCCGTCTCGGCCAGTTGGCCTGTTTTCGATTATTTCCCTTTAGCCACGGACCAGCCCAGTCAACGCCGAATATTTTTAGCCCGTCTGCGATTATCTCCCTTGAGTCATAGCCCACAGCTCATGGAGTCAGAAAGACATTTTCCACGTTTAGTGGAATAAGATAAAATAAGATAAGACAATATTTTATTGTCCTGTAAAAGAAAATTTACTTTGAAACATACCATGAATGTAAGAAGTAAAATAATTTAAGATGTGAATCGATTGATAGATGGATTGTTTCAGCAGTTCACTGATCTCGTTTAATATTTTACTCAGTTATTTTACTTTTCCCTACGCTGGCATCTATTGGTCCTCGTGCTGCGCTTACTTGTCACGTGATTTTGTCCCTGTGATTGCAGTGACGCACAGAACAACATTCATCCGTGTGTGTGCGTGCGTGCGCGTGTGTGTGTGTATGTATGGGGGAGGGGGGGGGTATTTCATAACGATGTTTGATAACAAATTGTATGCGTTAATATAGTGTGTTTTGATTTCAGTTGTTTTAACTTGAGTATGACATGTACGCTCTTAAGTTTCATTTGAGAAAGGGCGCTCTAAGACTCCACTATTATTTTTATTATTACTACTTACGACGACGACAACGACGGCGACGGCGACGTGAGACGGTATCAACGACGACGACAGTCGTAATCATCAAACATCAGTAAGACGTGTCTTGGCAGTGTACACAAGGAAGCACGGACACAGCACTGGCCCCAAGGATCCACGCTCGCAGAAATGCTCTGGGGCTCCAAAGAGGACCTGCTGCAGACAATCCAATTCATCGATCAATACCATCAAGCTATACGTCTGAGGACAATCCTGAAACGCAGAAGAAGAAGAAGGAGAAGAAGGAGAAGAAGGAATAGGAGGAGGAGGAGGAAGAGGAGGAGGAGAAAGAAGAAGAAGAAGAAGAAGAAGAAGAAGAGAAGGAGGAGGAGGAGGAGGAGGAGGGAGGAGGAGGAGGAGGAAGAGGAGGAGGGAGAAGGAGAAGGAAGGAGGAGGAGGAGGAGGAGGAGGAGAAGAGGAGAAGAAGGAGGAGAGGGAGGAGGAGGAGGAGGAGAAGAAGAAGAAGAAGAAGAAGAAGAAGAAGAAGAAGGACGGAGGAGGAGGAGGAGGAGGAGGAGGAGGAGGAGGAGGAGGAGGAGGAGGAGGAGAAGAAGAAGAAGAAGAAGAAGAAGAAGAAGAAGAAGGAGCTCTGTGGACCACTGGGGTTGGGGCCATGAAACGGAATGAGCCCTGGGTGTGGGCGAGGTGGGGGAGCCGGGATGAACGAAGGGGAACAACAAAGAGGTGACAGATGATGGAAGAAAAAGAAGACGAAGAAAGGAAGAAGAGGGGGAAGAGGAGGAGGAGGAGGAGGAGGAGGAGGAGGAAGAAGAAGAAGAAGAAGAATAAGAAGAAGAAGAAGAAGAAGAAGAAGAAGAAGAAAGTGTATTTGAAATTGATAAAATCATTCAGTACACAATGAAGCTAACTCGAGAGCTAACAGACAAATGCCGGCTGCGCTGAAGCGTGTCTACTTTGTCAGTGTGACGAATAATTCTACAACAGTTTGCGAAAGAGCCTTTAAATCCCTACTCCCACACCCCCTGTGTAGATGCCATCTCCTCCTTCAACTCTGACACAGCTGATGAAGCTGGTGATTAGCGACTCGTTATCTCTAATGCATTTGTTTGTTTGTTTTTCTAGCTGCTCCGAAGAGTTCATTTCCTGGCATCATACTCCATTCCACTCTCGGTCCAACTCCAAAATCTCGTCCCTTTCCATTCTACAGTTTTCTTTTCAATCCTATTCTCGCGCGTTTCGTGGAGTTAGTAATTTCTCCTCCTCCTCCTCCTCCTCTCTCTCTCTCTCTCTCTCTCCCCTCTCTCTCTCTCTCTCTCTCTCTCTCTGTTTTAGTATTTTTTTCCCATCACGCTTTGTTTCTTCCCGGCGTTGGGAAACTGGCGATCAAACACGAAATTAACCGTTCTGGACAATACGCCGCCTTCTCCGCAGCTAAAGACCAAATATTATCGCAAAAATATGCCGCGTTTAAAGGCACATGATGCCACTCTCAAAAGAAACTGCCGCCATTTCCTCCCTTTCGCGTGTAAATTCGTCAGATCGTAGCTTTTCTGTCTCTAGTCTTTCTCCCTTTTTCTGTGGAATCTGCACACACTCCAAAGCGATCAATCTGATGATTTTTGTTGTGGACTCAAATCTTTGCAGCAAGTTTGATAATGGGCTTGCCTGGAGAGAGAGAGAGAGAGAGAGAGAGAGAGAGA
>JABMCL010000737.1:267500-275000 GCA_018857735.1 Alviniconcha marisindica | reverse complement strand
CGAAACGAGACATCTCGTTCACGAGAGAATACCATTCTACCAACCGAAATTCTACCAATCGAGATTCTACCAATCCTGTGCTCTCGGCTGGAACAGCTCTCCAGAGGAAAAATCGATTATCGTAAGCCACCGATTCAGTCAGTGGCTTTCATACACCAGACACCTTGGCGTTCGGACACCTGCCCCTTTAAATCGATTAATCGCGTATTAATTAAACATCCAGACAAAATCGACAACCCAAACAAAAACACAAGCAGCAGTGACCACCAACAAAGCGCCAACCACAACAATCGCCTCCGCTGGCAAAATCCCACCATCAATGTCACAATAAAGCCAGCAAAAGAGACCCACAGCTAGGCCACTGGGTCCGTTAGCTGAACCAACATTTTCGTTCCACTTTCCAAACCGTCTTTTGTGTCCTCTTGGTACTTCCCCCAAATATCAATAAACTCTCGCCTGTAGCCAAAGTACTAATATTATGTTGTCTGTCCACTGACGCTGCTTGCCATTTGCCTTTGTTGTTCTTCACCTGTTCTCCAAAGCTTCAAGGTGCCAAAATATTGGGTCGGACCAACCGGATCGGACAAAATTTCCGGAATTTGTCAATCTGAAGAGTGTGCCGGTGTTGAACTTGCTGGAACCGGCCTGTTTGTCTGGTTTGACCTCCCATGTCGCGTATTTGGCGCGGCCAGCGGCTGGAAAATCCCTGCTATGACGAATAATATGTAGAGTTATTTTTTCTGGGCCACGCATATGCCAGTTCTGATTCTTGGCTCGTTATTTCATAATATGGTGCAAACAGTCAAACATTTGCAGTGCAGAAGTTCGCTGTTTCGGATGCTAAACTGAAAAAAGAAAACAGAGAGAGAGAGAGAGAGAGAGAGAGAGAGAGAGAGAGAGAGAGAGAGAGAGAGAGAGAGAGAGAGAGAGAGAGAGAGAGAGCATTCTACTATCGAAGAACGGTTAAGACAATATAAAGACCTGGGGTTCGAACAGAGACTGAAAACGCTGTATGTCCAGTTATTCCCAAGCACAGGATACACTCTTTACACCAAATACATCATGAAAGTTAACGCCCTATAGAAAAAGAGCGAAGAGGACAAAGAGACTCGAAACATCGTCAGACTTGCAACAGAAACTAAAATCGCAGCAGTCACCTACATCGATCTCCACGCCAAGACCTCTGCTCAATACAATACAACTTTATTGCCAAGTGTCAATACAGTTGCACTAGGAATGCCTTATGGTGCCAAGTACACCAATCACACATTCACGCCAATCATAAAACATCATTAAATTACTCCCAAAACACACCTAAAGAAATATTTCCTAAATCACCAGTGAGGAATTCGGGATTCCGTCTTTGGCTAGCACTAAGACCGTACCAGGGCTTGTGTCGAAGGAAGCCACTCACACACCTTGTGCCGTACATTTCGTCTGCGTGGCCTAAGACCGAGACGATTTTGACCACTACACTGTCGCCACTTGAGGCAAGGTCTTGAAGCACGGTGTTTCTTTTCTCTATGAAGGGGGAGATTATCCCCGCTCGCCTCCCTCCTGACCAAACAGTTACCGGGAGCAGAAAGCTTCATTTCAAACAGCTCCCAGTGCTCGAAATGTTCCAGTAGTGAGCTGTCACCCCTTTCCCTTACACTCCCCGTCCTCTCTCTGTAACCACCCCTGCCCCCTCCCTAACCCCCCTTATTTTTTTCGCTTTACATAATGATGGTGATTTGTTCAATTTATTAATATAAAATTGCTATATTTTTTGCTTCGTATTCCTATAAAAATTATATCCCTGATAATGATGATTTTTTCAGTTTAATAATACCATGTTGTTGTTGTTGTTGTTGTTGTTGTTGTTGTTGTTGTTGTTGTTGTTGTTGTTGTTGTTTTTTTTTTTGTTCTTCTTCTTCTTTCTTCTTCTTCTTCTTCTTCTTCTTCTTCTTCTTCTTCTTCTTCTAAAAATATTTTCATGATGTTAATGTTTTGTTCAATTTATTACTGTCATGTTGCTTTTTTATATTCATTATTATTATTGCTATAAAAAATATGTTCATGGGCTGATGATTTGTTTAGTCTATTACTATCTTGTTAATGTTTTATTATTGTTATTGTTATCAAACATTTTCATGATGATTTGTTAAGTTTATTAATATCATGTTGCTGGTTTGTTTTGTTATGATTATTCCCATTAAAAAATTGTGATCATTATATTAATATCACGATGCTGTTTAGTTTGCATTATTATTATTTCTGTTTAAAAAAAGTTCATGATGATGATGACTTGTTCAGTTTACTGCTATCGTGTTGCTGTTGTTTTTAAAATATTATTATCCCTATAAAACTCTTTTAATGATGATGATGATGATTTTGTTTAGTTTACTGCTATCGTTTTGCTGGGTTATTAATATTCCTATAAAAAAATCTTACTACTATGATGTGGCTGTTGTGGCGGCCTCGGTGTGTGTGTGGCAGTAAATATTTCCAGAAAACTGTGTTTTCTTCATCCCACGCCCACGTGCTTCTCAGGACGCAGAACTGTTTATTTTCCACCCGCACAAACAACGAAAATCGCCCCGTTTTCTTTTCCATAAAGAAAGAATTGAACTGAAAACCGCCCCCTCCTCCACTGCCCTCCCCCCCCACCCCCCACCCCACACACACTCTCTCAAACACACACACACACACACACACACACACACACACCTCACACACACACCAACACACACACACCACACCACTCACCTCCCACACACACACACACACACACACAAACACACACACACAACACACACAACACACACACACACACACACACATACCAAACACACACACACCAACACACACACACACACACACACACACACACACACACACACACACACACACACACACACACACACACACACACACACACACACACACACACACACACACACATTCTCTAGTGTCCGCCACCTGCTACAGTGAGTGTTGTGCTGGCACGGGTCTGCACAAAAGATGGCCACGTATTCATTTGTCCACAAGATAACCACTACACCTAGCAGTTTGTTGATCCAGTCAATCGAGCGAATCCTGGCAGCTGGGTGAGAGTCGGACTGGACCGGTTAATCGCTTAAAGGGGAAGGTCTTGTCATTCCCTCCACAGAGTTGGCACACGGAGGTGACGGTGGAAACTGTGGAAGGGATCTGCCTCTGGAAGTCTGAAGAGGAAACTGCAATGCCCGTGGGTTCGTTTGGGACACACACACACACACACACACACACACACACACACACACACACACACACACACACACACACACACACACACACACACACACACACACACGCGCGCGCGCATGGACGCACGCAGGCATCCACACACACACACACATGCACACACAACACACACGCACGGACGCACGCAGGCATCCACACACACACACACATGCACACACACACACAAACACACACGCACGGACGCACGCAGGCATCCACACACACACACACATGCACACACAGGCACACACACACACACACACACACACACACACACACACACACACACACACACACACACACACACACACACACACACACACACACACACACACACACAATCCGACAGCATAGCACATCAGCTTCAGGATCTTCCCATCTTCATGAACTGCAGCATCTCATAGCCTAGCGATCGAACTTTTCAGTCAAGCAGCATTGGGCGTATTGTAGGAACTCTTTACCACTCGCGAACTGACCAAGATGCTTGGATCAGAGCCAGCTGAAAACTGTGACACAATAATTCAACACAGTTGTAGTTACGCTCGAGGTTGCACCACTTTTCACAGTACTTCAGTTCAGCGCGGCTGTTCCTATAATGCTGTTGGTGTTGTACGCGCTGTATGTTCACCAGCCTCATCCATTTCCCTTTAATCCTCACGCCTTTAACAGTAAGTCCACAACGAGGGCAGCGACTGCCCCTCCAACGGGGGCTGGCCCGGTAGTAAATAAATTGGTGTGACCACTTGGATTAGCTCCGTGGGTTGGTTTTTACACCTGCCTCGGTCAACATTGACATTCACCTGTTTCCATTCTGCCCCCGAGTCAAAGCAATCGTTGAAATCGCTGGACAAACAGTGAACGCAGGTCCGAGTGGACGTCGTGGTCCAAGGCCCTGCCCCTTGTGGACGGAGGGTGGTCAAGCGTGACGGGTGAAGTGGATGTTGTAGCTGTCACTGGACACGCGGCATCTCGGCTCTGTGGTCAGTCGCTGGTGGTCACCCCGTGGTCTTGCTATGTCTGTATGCAGTAGCCTCGGCCCGTTCTGTGCGTTCTTCTGTGGAAAAACACCGTTCCTTTGTCCGTTCTTTCGTTGGGTCAGTTGCTTCAGGAAGAAAAAGCAATAGCATAAATACGTAGCATGACCCGTGCCGATTTCTCTCTCCCCCTCTCCCCCCCCCCCCACCACACCCCCCCTCACCTTCACCCCACTCCCGCTCCCCAAAGGGAGGAAAGAAAAAGAAAAAAGAGTAGTATATGTAGCCTGACCCATAATGCGTCTATGAAGAGACCCGTTTTCTTTTCTTTTTTTCCCCGTTCGTTCATTCATTCTGTTTATTCACTCATTCAGGGAGAAAAAGCAAATCTTCTGCTTCGTTGTCCGTCATTCAGGAAGAAAAAAAAGAGAGAAAGAAATAGAAGACGAAGAGTAAAAACAAACTGTTTTATTTAGTTTTTCTCGTGTGAGGATCCAACACCCGCTCGTCCGATCTCCGCGTCAACTCCAGGTTTTTGTTGGTGAGTGTTTCTGCGTGTGGCTTAGAATCAGGAACTCAGCAGCTGTGTGAAAGTCGAGGTGGCCGTCCTGGGCTCCCCGTCCCTAATAGTCCTTATGGTCTCTGTGGACTAGCAGGGTTCCAGGCGAGATCAAAAGATCAAGAGATCTTAGAGGAGGGAGGTGGAGCTGGACCCTCAACTTAGCCCAGAAGAGATCATGAGTAGGGAGGTGGAGCTGGGCTAAGAAAGCTGGACTTCCTTTGCTTGAGTTGTCCAAGTTGTTCGTCAACAGCAATGCAACGGACATTGTCTTTGAGACTCTGGCCAAGCACAGCAGTTGAAAAAGCAATTGCGCAGTGCACACGTCGCTGGGCAATGGCGAGGGGACACCGCCCTAACACTTCCATTGTTCTGGCGGCGGTCCACGGTCTCTCCTGTCTTTTTCGGGCGGTTTCCGCGGTCGAGCTTCACTCTGCTTCCCACTCTGTCCCCGTCCCTAATAGGCCATCTCGCCTCCGTGGACGTAAAGCACCAAGAAAGAAAGTGGACGTAAAGCAACACTGAAATTGGCCTGATTCAGAGCCGTCCCTCATAGTCCTTATAGTCTCTGTGGACGTAAAGCAACATTGAAGTGGAAGGCACAGGAGCTCAGGAGCTGTGTGAAAGTCGAGGTGGCCGTCCTGAACTCCCCGTCCCTAATAGTCCTTATGGTCTCTGTGGACGTAGCTCCCGTCCCTAATAGGCCTTCTCGCCTCCGTGGGCGTTAAGCAACAAAAACTCACACTGTGGACGTAATGCAACATTGAAGTGGAAGACACAGGAGCTCAGCAGCTGTGTGAAAGTCGAGGTGGCCATCGTGGGCTCCCCGTCCCTAATAGTCCTTATGGTCTCTGTGGACGTAAGGCAACACTGAACTTGACCTGATTCAGAGCTCAGAAACTGTGTGAATGTCGAGGTGGCCGTCCTGGGCTCCCCGTCCCTAATAGTCCTTATGGTCTCTGTGGACGTAAAGCTACAGTGACCTCGAACTGTGTGGTTGGATGGATGTGGTCCCTAATAGTCCTTATGGTCTCTGTGGACGTAAAGCTACAGTGACCTCGAACTGTGTGGTTGGATGGATGAGATTTACTTTTGGGGCTCAAGAAAGCTGTCTGCTGGTGACGCCGTGTTTGCGGCTCGCAGTGTCAGGGGCGAGGGTTTCGATAGGATCTCTCCACGGTCTGGCACTGGGCACGTCTCAAGCAGCGACTACTGGTCTGCCTTGCTTTGGGGAAGGACGGTATGCGCGTAGTCACTGACTGATAGATAGCTAAGCAGGACAAAACACAACATGCGAATTTTCGGCGTACTCCCCTTTATCAAACTACAAAACGACAATTAAACGGCAGGGAAACGATGAAAAATGAGATAGAGAGATAAGCTACTTGTTTATTTTAGAACTTTAGCAGTCATTCTTGTTTCAGATTTTTTTTATTGCTGCTACACAGGGCTTGTCAGATAACGGGAAAATGTGCCCTGCTCCCCCTGTCCAACAATTTATGCTCAAGAACCTGCAGAGGATGTAGGAGTCTGGTGAGAACAGCCAACAACCACGCGCTGAGGAGCTGTCCATTGATGGCTCATCTGCTTGAGTGAGTAGGTAGGTAGGTAGGTAGGCAGGCAGGCAGGCAGGCAGGCAGGCAGGTAGGTAGGTAGGTAGGTAGGTAAGGTAGGTAAGTAGGTAGGTAGGTAGGCAGGTAGCTAGGTAGCTAGGTAAGTAAGTGGGTAGGTGAGTGAACGAGCGAGCAAATAAGCAAGCAAGTAAGTAGGCAAGTCAATCCCGTCAACCGCACAGTCACCTCAAGTGTAAAAAAAAGAGAGAAAAAAAAAGGAGAGAAAAATGATGTCTATAGTTGTTGACGTGACAGTAGTCGTTGTGAGAAGAAGACATAGGCCTAATGGTTGTGTCGGTGATGTTGATGACGATATGATGGTGAGGAGGAGGAGGAGGTATATGATTGGCAAAGGACCAGATGATGGTGACGTTATTCCTGGCAAGGTGCCGGTTGACGATGGTGATTTGAACCAGTAGCCACCGTCGTCTGAAAGCAGAAACGATTTCTTTCACAAAGCACACGTGGATGAAACACACACACACACACACACACACACACACACACACACACACACACACACACACACACACACACACACACACACACAGAAAACAAAACAAAACACACATATGCTGTGAACCACACATGTCCACCAAAAATTTAATAAACACAACTTTGAAGTACAAACTTCCCTTTTCAACGCACAGTCCGACAGCCACCAACAAAAGACGCCGTGTGTGATGTGCGGACGCTGAAAAAAGAAGAAAAAACTAACGAAGAGCGGATACTTTCGCTTGTAGAAGCTCCACACATCTTCAGCGGGTGCTTGAAGCGGGTACAAACAAACCTCTCACCACCCGCCCAGCCTCGCTCTCGCCTCAAGTGCCTACACCTGGGCACCCTGTTTTCTCCTTCTCCATCACAGGGGGATGGGAGTTGCTGGTTTGGCCTAGCGGTAAGGGCGCTCCGCTTGGAAGCAAGCAGACAGGGTCCAGGTTCGATTCCGCTTCGGTTCAATAGTTTGCGGACTATGGGCACCGGCTTGTGGCTAGTAAGTAATCATGATGCTTTACGTCCACATAAACCGTACGGCTTATTAGGGACGGGTAAATCTTGTGGCTTTGCCGTCAGCAGTTAATGAACATTA
>JABMCL010000737.1:250000-262500 GCA_018857735.1 Alviniconcha marisindica | reverse complement strand
TTTTTTTTTTACAATTAATGAAGGATTATATTTTAGTGGGGGGGGGGGGTTACAATTAATGAAGGATTTATTGTTTTCTTTTTTAAATGACGTTTTAAAAATATTTTTAAAAGTAACATTCACAATTATAAGTGAACAGAGAAAGTGTATACCTGGAATTCAGACAGCCGAGAACTACAACCCTTGTTCAGTTTTTCAGTAAAAATTGCAAAACAAAGTTGTTGTTGGAGTTGTTGGAGTGAAGAGGCAATTTTCATATGATATGCACAGCTTGATGTCAGTTGGATTTCTCATGAATTTATTTATGAATGACTTTTTACCCGGATGTTAGTTTGCTGTTGTTGTAATTTAATGATTTTTATGATTGGCATGAATGTGTGATGAGTGTACCTGGCACCACAAAACATTCCTAGTGCAATTGTATTAACACTTGGCAATAAAGTTGTATTGTATTTACTGTTAATAATAAATAATAATAATAATGGATACTTAGAGCGCCTAACCCGCACATGCCCTAAGCCCTCACAAGTACTTTAAATGTATGTATTTTCAAAATCCAACGCATACAACACGCATGCACACACGCACTCACGCACGCACGCACGCACGCACGCACGCACGCACGCACGCACGCACGCACGCAGGCACGCACGCAGGCACGCACGCACGCACGCAGGCAGGCACGCACGCACGCACGCACGCACGCACGCACGCACGCACGCACGCACACACACACACACACACACACACTGTCTTTGCCGCGGTACAGGCGTTGACGGAATCCTGGGTGGTTTGGACGAAGGGGTGTGGGTGGGGAGGGGGGCTGGAGGGGGCGGGGAAGTGCTTTACCTAGCGCTACATTTTCAACACTAGAATGATTCCGGATTAAGATAAACAGCAATGCAAGATATTAAAAGCTTTGTTTTTCTTTCTAGGCATTGGTTCGGAGGGCATGGAAGGGGGTGGGGGTGGGGGGGGGGTGGGGTGGGGGGGGGGGGGGGATTTTACCCAAATATCGCAACACTCCAACTCTTCTAAAAGAGCCCGCCTGTTTTCTCAAGCCAACCTAGCAACCTAAACCACGAGTAAGTAAGTAAATTGGTGTTAACGCCCAGTCAACCAGTGCGGTTATATCAGGGCGATACCTAAACCACAGACTCCACCTGCAAACCAAATGCTAACGTGAGACCGCCGGTTTCACTGGCTGTGCAAATGATCGGTTTGCGTCCCTCTGTCTGCTGTTAATCATTGACTTGGAACGCAAATACCCGCTCGCGGTTGCTTTGATGAGGGTAGCAGCTCTTTTAGCCTGTTTGCGCTGCGTGACTATAATGAAGTATATGGTGAGGGTCGAAGTCGCAGACAAATACAAACTGCAGCGTATTGACCAGAAGCTGGATGCAACCGACTGGATGCTGATGTACAACTAGGCCAAGGGGGCGTATTCATCACACGTGAGCCGGTTTGGCCTAGCGGTAAGGCGTCAGGCTGGTAAGCAGAGGGACCTCGGTTCGAATCCGCGTCGGCTTTCCTTTCTCTTCGAAAAGGTTGTGGTTTGTGGACATTGTCTTGTGACTTTGTCCTTCACGATTAATGAAATATTAGAATGGCTCTCATCGCTGCCCATCTTAATGCAAGAGTCATTCTGGTGGTGACAGTGTATCGATAGGTATATAATCTACTTCTCCCCCCATCTCCGTACCCCCTTTTCCCCTTCTCCCCGTCCCTAATAAGCCTTATGGTTTCTGTGGACGTTAAGCACCATGTTTACTTACTTATTCATCACGGTGTTTAGTGCGTTCCATCACTTTTGCATACTTCTGTATCTTGCATGGTGATAAAGAGAACGGACCTAGCTTCTAAGTTGTCTTTGTTCATTTCTTTCTCTTTGTTCCTTTGTTTACCCAAACCTTTACCTACAGCTGGAATAAACTCTTTTTTTTTTAAACGAAGTAAAATATAATGACAAAGAAAGAGAGAAAAATGAGCTCACACCGCCTATAAGTATAAGCCGCAAGCTTGTTGGTGAGCCCATGACCATTCATTGCATCTTTGTCTTGAATAAATTCTTCTTTAAACCAGACAGAGAAATAGCAAACAAACAACAAAAATAAGTAAGTCAGAAAGACAGACAGAAAAAGGTGGCGCTCATGTGCGGTGCTGAGAGTGTGGGTGACTTGGTTAGGTCTCTCTCTCTCTCTGACCTCACTTAGGTGACGAAACACGCGTCTGACCAGGCAACCAAAATAAGAATGTTTTTTACCAGGGTAGATTTTTTTTTATAACAGCTTAGCTCTCTGCTTAGCACTGGGGAAGCAAAAAGCCGGATTCGGCTCTTGGGAGGGACTGATGCAGCCAGCAGGCTCTTTATGAAGGGAGCAGGTCTTTCTTTTCTTTATCTTAGTTTCTTCCTCCGAGCTAACCTTGAATACATCAACAGTCACTTACTCACTTGCTTTTTTCTACAGTTCCGACAGCCGAGCTAGAAAAAGAAGAGGACAGAAAATTGGACACGTCAGTCGAGCTAGCTGGTATGGATTTAAGAGAGAGAGAGAGAGAGAGAGAGAGAGAGAGAGAGAGAGAGAGAGAGAGAGAGAGAGAGAGAGAGAGAGAGAGAGAGAGAGAGAGAGAGAGAGAGAGAGAGAGAGAAGCAAAGCAAAACAAAACTGAATACAAAAAAAAATAAATAAACATAAAAACAAAGGAGACAAAAAAATTACACCGGGACCTCAAACAGGAAGGTTAAAGAAAAGAAACCCTTCCTCAAATATTTTCCCTATGAAGTTCCAGAAAACCTGCTGCAACCGAGGTGGATGGAATAACAAAATCACTGTTCAATGGCTTTAATGGATAAACTATTTCGCGTGAGATCATCTGCTGTGTCTCTTCCTTGCAATCTGTTGTGACACCCAACACGTGGCCAGGGTCTAGTCTTTATGGACTGCTTTTCTAAACTGTTGTTTCTGGGAAGGAAAAATGGTCGGAGGGTGTTATTTTACCAGCTGCAAAAGGGGTAACGGTGCGGCTATTGTGTGCGTGGTCACACACAGGCAAAGCAAAGCAGGAGGCAGCGGCAAGAGACTTCAAAGAGTCCAGCCCTGTGGGGCTTTGAGCTAATTGAAAAAGATTGGAATAAGTGCGCCCATTTCAGTATCCTCTTCTTTTAATGATAATGATGATTATAAGGACGATTATGATGAGGACGCAAGTGCAATAGTCGTTGATGTTTGTAATGTGTAAATTTATCGTCTGGTGTTCTGTTTTTGTAGCTTTGATCACTGACAGTGCGATGCATGGATGCCTGAGTTCAACGTTGCTTTACGTCCACAGAGACCGCAAAGACTATTAGCTCCGGGGAGCCCAGGACGGCCACCTCGACCTTCACACAGCTCCTGAGCTCTGAAAGGATGCCCGCAGAAAACTCTCCGCTTTTGAATGCCGTTTGAAACGGACAATACAGGTTTTGGAAATGGAAAATTTGATTAAGTTGATTGTGACTGATGAAGATGATGACTGTCATTATGATAGTTAAGTGTGTAGGCAACGGATTCAAAGCTGTTTTTTTGTTTGTTTGTTTGTTTGTTTGTTAGTTTGTCTTGTTTTTTGTTTTAATAGTTGTGTCCCTTTCCTAACTTCGCCAGTTGTATGTCAGACTCCAAGTACCTAATAGTCCTTGCGGTCTCTGTGTGTGAGAGAGAGAGAGAGAGAGAGAGAGAGAGAGAGAGGAAGGAGGAGAGGAGAGAGAGAGGAAGGGGGAGAGAGAGAGAGAGAGAGAAGAGAGGAGAGGAGGGAGAGAGAGAGAGAGAGAGAGAGGGAGAGGAGAGGAGAGAGAGAAGAGGAGAGAGAGAGAGAGAGAGAAACTTGATGTTTTACGCCCAGTCAACCAGTGTGGTTATATCAGAAGAGAGAGAAGAGAGAGAGGTAGGGGAGGAAGAGGAGGAGAGAGAGAGAGAGAGGAGAGAGAGAGAGAGAGAGAGAGAGAGGAGAGAAGAGAGAGAGAGAGAGAGAGAGAGAGAGAGAGAGAGAGAGAGAGAGAGAGAGAGAGCCTACGAAGGGAAAGAACTAAGTCTAGCTGCACCAGAGAGTAATGCACTCTTTTTGATAAACTGGATCTAGTGCGTTGTGTGCTTTTACAGGTAGTGGGTAGACGATACTATTCAAAAACTGTTCGCATACTAAAAAACAAAGAGAGTAGAAGAAAAAGAAGAAAACCGTTCCCATCAGAGATAACCTGCTTGGGAGCATAAGGCCCTTTTCCGGGTCCGTTTCAATTCTTTATGCAAAGTGCAATCAACATCTCACCTGCAGGAGAAGGAATCAAAGAAGGAATCAGCAAACCATCCCTAGCTTCGCCCCATCTCCCCCTTCTCTTTTCCCCATCTCTTTCCTCCCTCTCTTTCCCCCCTCTCTGTGTGAATGAAGCTTAATGAACTATAATTATTTGTAAAATTTCGAGTTCATGTTCGAGTTCTCTCTCTCTCTCTCTCTCTGAATGAACCTAGACTGTAATCCTTGTAAAATACAGTTTTCGAGTTCGTTCTCCAGTTCGAGTTCTTTCCCTCTCCCCATTCTCTCTCTCTCTCTCCCCTCCCCCTCTCTCTCCGGTCCAACCCTCGAGTTTTTCCGCTCGTCAATACTGATACCATGCCCGCACTGTGCCCACTCTCTTTGACAAGTCAGGTTTCCATGGGCCGAAGTGACGTACTGAGACCCGCACCCGAACGCTAAACTGCCTGGCTGAAAACAAAGTCTGCGGTCACAACCAACCTGCGGCAAAAATTAGAAAGCTCTTTTTGGAGCCCTCGTCAACAGAATTATTCAATGCAACGAGAATGCCGCTGTCTCCTTTTTGATGATCCTCACTTGTGTGTGTGTGTAAACTGTGTGACGTTGAGCATGATTTATATGCACCGTACGAGGGGTGAAATTGTCGCTTTTATTCAGGATTCGTTCGGCGTGTTTACACTGCTTGGATCAGTAGAGGAGGTTAAAAACTGGGAATTTCTCATGGAGTTTTTTGTTTTGTTTTTTGCGTGTGTGTGTGTTTTCATTTGAGTTATTTAGGGTAATGCGATTGTTGTTGTCTTTTCTCTGTCTCTTTATCTTTCTCTCTTTCTATGTCTGTTCCCTGTCTGCCTGCCTTCCTTCCTGTGTCTTTTTTAGTCAGTCTGTCTCTCTGTCCGCCACCACCCTGATATAACCGTAATGGGCGACTGGGCGTAAAACACCAAGTGACTTACTTACTTTGTCTGCCTGCCGTTTTTGTTGTTGGTCTGTCTGTCTGCCTCGCTGGCTGCCTGCTTTCCTGCCTGTGTCTTTTTTAATCTGTCTCTCTGTCCGCCACCACCCTGATATAACTGTAATGGTTGACTGGGCGTAAAACACCAAGTTACTTACTTACTCTGCCTGACTTTTTGTGTGTGTTCTGTCTGTCTGTCTCTCTCACACATGGTTCAGGAGCTGTGTGAGAGACGAGGTGGACGTCCTGGACTGTCCGTCCTAACGAGCCTTCTGGTTTCCGTGGACGTAAAGATTTCTTGCACCGTGCTTCGGCATTGGTCACAACTTGTCCCTAATATGTCAACTGACATCTGAGGACATAAAGCATCACTTCATCATCATCTGTCTCTCTGGCTACGTGTCTGTGTGTTTTTTAGTCTCTCTACCTACATTTGGGTACTGCGGACGCAGAAATTAAGGTCCCCTCTGCTGAGAACCGAGAGCTGACAGATTAATAGTCTTCCTTCAAAGTCTGGAGTAGGTAAAAATATAGCCACGCATGCTTCGTCTACTGTCAGGTGTTTGTTTCCTTGTCCCAGTTTTTACCTTTCTCGTCCATTCATATTAATCTTGTCCCAGGAGAGAGAGAGAGAGAGAGAGAGAGAGAGAGAGAGAGAGAGAGAGAGAGAGAGAGAGAGAGAGAGAGAGAGAGAGAGAGAGAGAGAGAGAGAGAGAGATTCGTTTCCAGGTCTTAAACAGCTAGCCCTCAAACAGTTGCATAGAGAAGAAGAAGAAGAAGAACCAGTATCTAAATCAGCCCCACTGAGATTTCTGCTTCTTCTGTGATGATGGGGTTGTTCGACCGCCCTACTCCCAAAACACACTGCGATTGAAACGGGTGTTTGCACAAACCCCGCGACTCCCCGGGTTCATTGATCCATGCAGCATATGATTAAGCTGTTGAGTCTCTCTCGATCCGTGGAAGAACCAGATCACGCGTCAGTGAAGATGTTCGTTCATGAAGGACGCTTGGGCCGGGTGTTGCTGTTGCTGCTTAAACTAGTGTCAAAATGCAAGTCGCGTCGGAAGGCGTAGGGGCAAAAGAAAAGAAGAAGAAGAAGAAGAAGAAAAAGAAGAGAAAGGGCACTTACCCTGGCGCTGACCTGATTTCAAATCCCTCTCTGTCTGTGTCGATCTGTCTCTCTGTCTGTGTCTGTCCGTTTCTCAGAGTCTCTCTGTCTGTCTCTGTCTGTGTCTCTCTCTGTGAGTCTCGCTGTCTCTCATTCTCTCTGTCTCTCATTCTCTCTGTCTCTCAAAGTCTCTCTGTCTCTGTCTCTCAGAGCCTCTCTCTGTCTCAGTCTCTGCCTGTATCTCAGAGCCTCTCTCTTTGTCTCAGTCTCTCTCTGTCTCTCCCATAGCCTCTATGTCTCAGTCTCTCTGTTCTGTCTGTCTGTCTGTCTCTCGTTCTCTCTCTCTCTCTCTCTTTCTCTCAGAGTCTCTCTCCCTCTCTCTCTCTCTCTCAAGTTAGGGATCGCCAGCCTCTCTCGGTAGGCTACACCGCCAAAGCACAGAATGAACTCACTCTGACTTCGTTAATACGGTAGATCGCTTTTGCCAAGGAGGTTTAAAAGTGGGATATTTCTCAAGTCGAAGACCAGCAGGACTGAAAATGCGTCACGGTGAGCACACATTTTGATTCATTCTCTCGCTGAACTGACTCCGATTTCTCTCAGCGTTGCCTAATCCCGACGATGGGTCAGGTGTTGACACGATTCAGTGTCTCTCGTCCCTACGAAATCCAACCCTGTTACGAGTATGACCACGGCAACGAACCAAACATTTTATTTCAACAGAAACGCGACGAGAAAGGCGTATTAAGTTTAAAGTTTCAGTACGGTGTGTGGTTATAAAGCTGTATGTATATATATATATACACTCTAGCGTTTAACTATAACTGGAGACAGGGAGTGGAAAATCGCCGGAAATCGAGCGGAAGAAACACGCATTGTGTCACTGCGAAGGTGTGACCTACATTGTTCGAAGGCGACGAATCGCTCCTCTTCGTCCAACAGACAGTTCATGACGTCTGCAGGGTGAAACTGATCACGCGTAAAAATAGGTCCAAATGAAAACAAATCCGTGTCAAGACAACGAGACTGGACGCGTCCGGACTCTAACTATTTCGACACGTCTGACATAGCCAGAGAGCGCGTCCGCTGAATTAACTCCCAGGCAAAATCTGTGAATGAAAGACATTCGAAGATGCTCGACCGAATGCAATCAGTTCCACAGTTGCCCATTCAAATGTCACGGACCAATCACGTGTCAGCCTAAACACCAATTAATACTGGCGAGTGTGTCCTGACTCTTAAAAAAAGAGAAGCAAAATCAATAAGGCCACGCAACAGTAGAAATAAAACATGCACGTGTACGTCGTCTTTTGCTCGGGAAGGTGGAGGTGAGGGGAGAGGGAGATTATATACCTATTGCTACACTGTCACCACCAGAATGACTTCTGCATTAAGGTGGGCAGCGATGAGAGCCATTTTAATGTTTCATTACTTGTGAGGGACAAAGTCACAAGACAGTGTCCACAAACCACAACCTTTGAAGTGAAAGGAGAGCCGAAGCAGATTCGAACCCAGGTCCCTCTGCTTACCAGCCTACCGCCTTACCGCTAGGCCAAACCGGCTCTCAGGACAAGAACACGGCTCCAACCCAGCTTTGTCCCAAACGCTCGCCCCGCTTGGACTCGGCTAGCAGCCCTGCTTGTTCTCATGCAGGCAGTCAGTGTCAACAAACCCGTGTCAAGCGGAAGTCCCAAACCCTTAAGTCACTTAACCTCAAAGACCGTGGCCTCGATCGTAAAAGGAGAAGAGGGATTTCATCAAACGTTGTTCTTTTTGATTGACATGCCACCGAGGGCAGCGTAACGAAGTAAGAGACAGGAGTTGTATAAGCTGTGTTTCTGTCTTGGGAACCAAATGTTGACGTCTCGAGCGAAATCATGACTTCAGTCAGTTAGTGCATGAGAATGTTCGGGTAGGTGGGGGGTGGGGGTGGGGGGTCGGGGGGGGGGGGGGGGGGGGAGTAAGAACGTAAGTAACTTCGTGTTTTACGCCCAGTCAACCATTACGGTTATATCAGGGTAGGCGAGGGGGGGAGGGGGTGAAGGGGGATTATGGACGAAAAGTAGGTGCTTCCATTTTCGTAGCCCCCTCCCCTTATGTAAGGGGGGACGGGGGGGGGGGGGGGGGGGGGAAGGAGTATAATATTCACACAGACACATACACACAGCTTGAGAATGAACACTGTCTGAGACAAAGGGAGTTAATCAGCGCTCGAAAGACACCGGTCACATGAACACAAAGACCCTAATCCCCTACGGGCATAGTTCAGGAGCTGTGTGAGAGTCGAGGTGGCCGTCCTGGGCTGGCCGTCCTAACGAGCCTTCTGGTTTCCGTGGACGTAAAGCTATATTGAACCGTGCTTCGGAACTGGTCTCAGCTTGTCCCTAATATGTCAACCGACATCCGAGGACATTAAGCAACACCACCTACCTACCATCGCCTACGGTAACTCTCACCTGGTATGCGAGTAACTACGAGGTACATCAATTCCACCAGAGGTAGAGGAATAATTATTATGTATAGGTTTTTAACGCCCAGTCAACGATGACCGTTAGTCGATCCACTAGTGATACATCCTGAAACTTTTAACAAATAGGGGGGGGGGGGGGGGGGGGATTGGGGCGAAAAAATATGTCTAGGAACAAAGTAGAAAGATAGACTGGTTAATTAAATAAGCGAGCAGGCAGGCAGTCAACCTATCAATGAATGGCGAACCGAAATGGGGAAACAAATCTGCAAATTAATACACAGACACAGACAGACAGGCATTATATAACATATACAAGAGAGGATGACTGCATCGAATTGATTCTAACCCTTCTAAATTGATTCTATCCTTTTCATATTTAATTCATATTATAGGCAAAAACGAAAAGGCAAAGGATGACAAGCAAAACATTTGTTTATATACATATTTCTATTGTTGTCCACACTTCTAATTAGTTGTCATTTGCTACTAATCTAGAAGGCGCAAAAGAGAGCGAGAGAAAAAGAAAATCTGCTATCATCACTGGTGTTATAACTGAGGAGAAAATTGAATTGTGAATCAGTCTGAAATAACAATTTGATTCAGAATCAAACGTACAGCCTGAAAACAACAACAATAATATGATTATTATTATAATTGAATAGAAAATTGAACTGTGAATCAGTCTGAAATAACAAAATTTCATTCAGAATAAAACGTACAGCAGGAAAACAACAACAAGAATATTAATATTATTATAATTTTGAATAGAAAACTGAACTGTGAATCAGTCTGAAATAAGAAAATTTCATTCAGAATAAAACGTACTGCCGGAAAACAACAACAATAATATTATTAGTAGTATAACTGAAGAGAAAATTGAATTGTGAATCAGTCTGAAATAACAAAATTTCATTCAGAATAAAACGTACAGCCTGAAAACAACAACAAAGAAACATGAAAAACGACAACACCCTTCATAATGAGTCTGTTTATGGTTATTGATAGAAGCCGCTACCCCTTCGTTCAAATGTTTTATCAAATGAAAAATGAACAAAATCGGATCAATAAAACATTTTGCAATTCAAAAACAACCAATAATATAACTGATAATAATTGTCTTCAATAAAGAAGAAAAAAAGAAGAAGAAAATTAGGACAGAAAGAAAAAAAGAACCTTGATGTATGCATGCATGTGTCTGTTTGTAAAGAAGAAGAAGAAGAAGAAGAAGAAGAAGAAGAAGAAGAAGAAGAAGAAGAAGAAGGAGAGAGAGAGAGAGAGAGAGAGAGAGAGAGAGAAGAGAGAGGAGAGAGAGGAGAGAGAGAGAGAGAGAGAGAGAGAGAGAGAGAGAGAGAGAGAGGAGCGAAATAATTCATGGGCAAATAATAATAAGCAAAACCAACAAACACTGATTTACTCCCAGCTAGTATGGCTGAACAGAAAGAAAAAAAGAAAAGAAAAAAGAAAAAAGAAAACGCGCACTAAGCTGTACTCAACGATAGAATGGAAGACAGAAAAGCAAAACAAAGGAAGAAGACTGTCACGTCCATCTTTCGCCGATAGTAGAGGCGAGCCAGGAAACAGACAACATCGATTCTCTCCCTTGCCCCGTCAACCCCGTTCCGGACGCACAAGAACCCCTTGTCTATTTCACTTCACACATCATGCGCGCGCTTCACACAACATGCGCGCGCTGCGGAGAGCGAGCGCCGCGTCCGTGAAAGTGAAATCGGCATCCCTAACACAAAAAAGAGGCGGCACAGAACAAGCCCCTTTCATCTCACGCGTGTCGGTTTCAGTTCCAGGAGCTGGTGGGTTGTACCCCGCGAAGCCCAAAGCTGGAAAGATGGAGGGAGAAACAATTGCCCAAAGAGAACGACCCAACTTCGCAGGCCGATTTTTGATAACGAAATGGTGTTGTTTGGGGAATCTTCGAAAACGTCCCGACCAGGCGCCAGATTAGCGTCCGCTTTAAACGTTGGTGGCCTTTAGGCCTCGAACAGAAAATGTCTTGATCGTTTGATGTTGAGAACCATCTTGGCTTCGTGTACGGTTTCTGGGAGAACAGACAACGAGGAAGAATGAAAGAAAGCACACAGTCATTAATTATTCAACTGAGTTTCTTCTTCTCTCTCTCTCTCTCTTTTTTTGTTTTTGTTTTGAACTAACTAACTTGCAATCAAGTGAAATATGCAGACACGGCATGAACTGACGATTTCGCCGTTTGTGTATGTGAGTTTTTATTGGCTATGTTTTTCTCCCAAATTCACAGGCACTTTGAGCCGGTTTGTTTAGCGTAACGGCCCTCGGTCCGCCTCTAATGACCTTGCCCTTCCTCTCCGACAGAAGCCCTCTCTGGACTCCTTCAAATCAAACCCCAAGACATTAATTTCTTTTTTCACAAACAATAGACCTGCCATGTTTTCTGTTCCGTTCCGTGCTGGTGTCGTCCTCCGCTTCAAATCTCTGTGGACCATAAGTTGTGTGTAAATTAAGTTTTGTAGAGTCAGTATGCTCGTCAGTGTGTGCGGGTGCCTGTGTGTGTGTGTGTGTGTGTGTGTGTGTGTGTGCGTGCGTGCGTGCGTGCGTGCGTGCGTGCGTGCGTGCGTGCGTGCGCGCGCGCGCGCTTAGAATAGTGTCATAGGACAAGATTTTGCACTTTATAAATACTTCAAATTATTATTTATTATAATATCTCCATACAGTATGCGTTGCTCTTAATGTTATCTTAAAGAAAAATCATTCTGTTTAGTATATATATTATCTCCATCACATCGTTTTAATGATTCAGTAATTGTGACGGACAAAGTTACAAGACAGTGTCCACAAACCACAGCCTTTTCGAAGAGAAAGGAAAGCCGAAGCGGATTCGAACCGAGGTCTCTCTGCTTACCAGCCTAACGCCTTACCGCTAGGTCAAACCGGCTGACAGTCACATAGTCTATTCTATAGCTTGACTGTTCGACCTTGTGATCCTGGCAGCTGACTGCATATTCTCGGCACATAGTATATCACGGCCATTCTCCCGGCTTGTCGCTATCTCTCTCTTGTTCACACACAGCACTCTGATAACCGCTTCTTATTGCTTGTGGCTTACGACCCCAGTGATAAGATTGGCCTACACAGCTCCACGCTACTCACTTTATGACTAATTTATGGTCCAATGGCTCTTCCGGCCATGTTCCTACAGCCTGTTGGATTATGATAGTTTAGTTTAGACGCCATTGCGGGAGTAGTCTGTGTGTGTGTGTGTGTGTGTGTGTGCGTGGTGTGTGGTGGTGTGCGTGGTGTGGTGGTGTGTTGTGTGTGCGTGTGCGGTGTGTGTGTTGTGTGCTGGTGGTGTGTGCGTGGTGCGTGCGTGGTGTGTGTGTGTGGTGTTGTGTGTGTGTGTGTGTGTGTGTGTGTGTGTGTTGTGTCGTGCTGTCGTGCGTCGTGCTGGTGTGCTGGTGTTGTGGTGTGGTGTGTGTGTGTGTTGTGTGGTGTGTGTGTGTGTGTGTGTGTGTGTGTGTGGTGTGTGGTGTGTGTGTGTAGTGAGTGTGTAAGATGCTCTGACCGTGCATAGAGAGTCGCGGGTGAGCTAGGATTTGGCCTACGGTATGGCGTAGAAGGAAGAAGAGAGAAGAGATGTCGGTTCGATGACAAGAAGAAGAAGAAGAAGAAGAAGAAGAAGAAGAAGAAGAAGA
>JABMCL010000737.1:227500-245000 GCA_018857735.1 Alviniconcha marisindica | reverse complement strand
ACACACACACACACACACACACACACACACACACACACACACACACACATGCATATCCGTGTGCCATTAGCTTGGTGATTGAAGTTCTTATGTTTTATGTCAGTCATATCTTAGGCACACGTATTTTCTGATATAAATTCTCTGACTTGGCTTCTTAATTTCACAGACCAGTTCGACGACGACGACGACAACGACGACGAAGAAGACGAATACGTGTTTATTAAAAACAAAACAAACAAACAACACCTGGAAACTGAAGTGGTCCGACTCAGTGACGCAGGGATTTTTATGGCTGACACATTTTGTGGTTAATATACATTAATAACTTGACAGAGAGCGAGAGAGAAAATAAATATATATTAAAAAAATAACCCAGAAGCAAATGATTTTTCTTCAAATCCACAAAGAAGCAATTCTCGTCTTTGAGACTTTGTTTTGTCTCTTGCCGTATTTAATCCAACCGCTTTTTTTTTTTTTTTTTTTTAGCTCTTGGCCCCAACTGTGATTACAGGTTTACACTCCATATCATGACGCCGCCGTCAAACCTAATAACAGACTTCTCACGCTAACGAACAAGCCTGCCAGACTCTTCAGACTCAGAAAGAGTCTTTCCGCCGAGCCAAGTTCTCCTACCCCATCGGATAACACAACGGACCAGAGAACGGAAAGCGCAGGGTGGGGGGCGTTTCAAGGGCCGGTATTTGTTCAACAAATCGCTTCATTATTCGCACACCGACGCAGACTCAAAGCGAGCGAAACCTACCACCCACCGACAAGCCACGCCCACACCACGCGAGTTTCGCCGCGGGCCTAGGCGTCACATGACACCCCTCCGCCTGTCCATCAACTCGCTGAGGAGGCGGGGCTTAGAGGATTTCGTGGCACGGCGTACGCTGCGAGCCGAAACGGAGGTGCGAATTACGCTGATAGTTTTCACCCGCGTGTTCGCTGTTTGGAGTGGGTGGCCGGCTACCGCTAGTGTTGGGGCTCTACACTATTATTATCCTCATTACGGATTCTTCACACCCAGAGAAATCATCGTGGCGCAGCGCGCCCGTCGAAATTCAAACTCAGTACGACAGACTAGCGGTCGGAGGTGCGTTGTCGGTGACTGAGTGGCCTAGTATCTACCCTTGAAGACCAGCGCTCCACTGAAAACCGTCAGTGCCGACAGCATCGTCGTCAGTGTTATGTTGACGCGCACCAGTCGCACACTTCGCCGTGTTTCGTGATCCTGCTGTCTCGGCCTGTGAGTGTGATCCCACGTCAATCACATGCTGGTCTGCCTTCTTCTGGAACAGTGCCATTAGTCTTTTTCTTTCCGGCGGTTAACTAGTCAACGAAACTGACCCGAAGAAGAAAAAGTGTGTTCATTACTCAGGAGTCAAACGCCGCTGACACTAAGTGGGTTGAGAAAACCCAAACGAGAACACGATGCGGCGTTCAACTCTCATTGTTTTTGCCGCTTAGTTTTTTTGTTTTTGTTTTTATTGCTTGTTTAGTTTTATTTATTTATGGTTTGATGAACTTTGGCTCTCAGTCAGTGACACTCCGTTGAGCTCAGTGATGTTCATCGTTCATTGCTCGTTTTGTGGTCCAGCTGTTTAGTGTGATCTGGAATAATTTGTCTACTGGTGAAAGTCTCCAGATACACCAACCATCCTGGCCTGGTAAGTTGCCGTTTGAATGTTGCGAGTGTGGAGATGCATGTTTTGTCAAGTTCCTCTTTCTCAGTATTTGATTACAATATTACTGAAGTTACTTTCTAGGAAGTACTAAACAATGTATACAGGTTTAATGGAATTTTTTACTGATTTTCCAAGCCTTTGTGTGTGTGCACAAAAGGGGGTGAAGGACAGAGTGAGAGTAAAGCTTTATTAAATTATGTTGTCAGGTATTATTGTAATGTTTTATGTATAGTCCTTTGAGCCTCATACATATATCACAGAGGGATTCAGCGCATTATAACTGCATTATTATTATTATTATTATTATTATCATTATATATGTATGACTATCATTGCCAGGAGGAGCGAAAGGCGGCATGTGTAATCAATAATAAAATTAATAATTCTCCATCATGAACTCTGTGTCTATTTTTAGACCGGTTTATGGCTGAACTGACGCCAAAACTGACACAGGAAGACAAAATCCAAACACACAAAAGATTAAAAAGCACGCAGATTTTTTTAACCGGACAACACAACACATGCACACATTTCCGAGTCAACCCCCACCTCTCTCTCTCTCTCTCTCTCTCTCTCTCTCTCTCCGAGCAACGGACTGACAAAGGAAACATGAAAATTGTCAGCTTACCATGTTTCGGTTCAGTACTGGTGCTGGAGTGTCTGGAAGTGTTGAAGAACTTGACTAGAAGGAAGACAAACACAAAATTACGACCACTTTTGCCCACACATGATTTTTTGTTTGTCGTGCAGTGAGTGCAGTTTGTGAAAAGGAAGCATGTGGACAGGGCCGGGTATACGACCCGATACTGGTCGGAAAAGTTGGAAGTAGGGAGGGGGGAGGGAGGAAAGGTGTGTGTGTGTGTGTGTGTGTGTGTGTGTGTGTGTGTGTGTGTGTGTGTGCGTGTGGCGTGCGTGCGTGCGTTCGCGTGCGTGCGTGCGTGCGTGTGTGTGTGGTGTTAGCATATTTGCAGAAGGTGCATGGAATATGCGTGGCGGGTTATGGTAGCTGGCTCTAGGTTTCGTTGCCGCGAGTGAAGCGTTGGTTTAGACTGGCAGAACTAACAAAAGCAGAATGTCTCGGTTTTGCCTGATACAGAAACGTTTACTGAATAATTACATCCTGTATTAGATTCTTTTCTCTAAGTCCCTCTGGTTATTGGTACACATGCCAACAAAAGAATTTACTGCAGCAGAGAAGTATTCAGAATGTACCGGGTTAAATGTTTTTTGTTAAAAATTATTACAAAAATGTTCACTGTTACCCCCCCCCCACCCCCACCCCCCACCCCCACCCCGTTCTAGTCAGCTATTGGTATATGACGCCTCTTTCTTTCTGTCTCTCTCTACTTTCTTGTCAGCTATTGGTATATGACGCCTCTCTCTCCCTCTCTCTACTTTCTTGTCAGCATTGGTATATGACGCCTCTCTCTCTCTCTCTACTCTGCTATTGGTATATGACGCCTCTCTCTCCCTCTCTCTACTTTCTTGTCAGCTATTGGTATATGACGCCTCTCTCTCCCTCTCTCTACTTTCTTGTCAGCTATTGGTATATGACGCCTCTCTCTCCCTCTCTCTACTTTCTTGTCAGCTATTGGTATATGACGCCTCTCTCTCCCTCTCTCTCTTTCTTGTCAGCATTGGTATATGACGCTCTCTCTCCTCTCTCTCTCTCTTTCTCTCTCTCTTCTCTTGTCGATGGTATAGACCCTCTCTCCGCTTTCTCAGCGATTGGTATACTCGCTCTCCTCCCTCTCCTCACCACCCCCTCCCCTCCCCTCTCCCTCTCCCCCCCCCCCCCCCTCCTGCTTGCACTCTAAAGAATTCAAACTGCTGCTTACTCGCGAACTCGCTGCAGTGCCTATTGGGTAACAGGACGTTAAAATCCAATTACTCGCTAAGAACCGCCCCACCACCCCCCTACCCTCGCCCCCCCCCCCCCCCCCGCCCTCCATGCATTGCACTCATTAAAGACAGTTCATTAACTTGCAGTGACTTGAAACTCGCGAACTCGCTGCAGTGCCAAGGACTTTAAAGAGATTTCTGTATTCCTGGTTAGTTTACTTGTGTTCGCCAAAAACAGACTGAGAAACGCTTATTATGCAACCCCTGCGTGTAGTCAAGACATATTGTCTGTTCTATTATAAGTTCCTTGTTTGTTTGTTCAGTGAGTAATCGTTGGATTGGGCCTTTGAGGTTTTTTTTCTTTTTCTTTCTTTTTTCTTTTTCTTCGTCTTCTGCTTTGTTTTACTTAGATCAGACGCGTGCACAAACACTAAACGGACTATGTGGAAGATGCATATGCAAATGTAGAGCTCTCCCTGTGTGTGTGTGTGTGTGTGTGTGTGTGTGTGTGTGTGTGTGTGTGTGTGTGTGTGTGTGTGTGTGTGTGTGTGTGTGTGTGTGTGTGTGTGTGTGTGTGTGTGTGTATGTGTGTGTGTGTGTGTGTTTGAGAGAGAGAGAGAGAGAGAGGAGAGAGAGAGAGAGAGAGAGAGAGAGAGAAGAGAGAGAGAGAAGAAGAATGCGTGTGTACTCCTGTGCCGGGTTTGTTTGCTTGTTTGTAATTAGTAAGATATCAATTTGATTTAAACAAAATTTATTCAGTCATCATAAGCATAAGCTCAACAAATAAGTATAGGAAACACAAAAACAGTATGCTTATTTGAGTGTTACCTATAGATAATATCAATTTGTGAATTATTTTCTGTTGATGTTTGTTCAGTTAGTTTATTCTGTATTTATTTAGCATTTTATATATGTGATGTATTTATACATATCTATTTATGTCTATAATTTCTTTCTCAGATAGAATTGCCACTTCTTATTTTTTTTAATAAAAAAATTGTGCTGACATATTGAAGAATCAGTTTATTTAGCTGGATGCAAACGTTTAAAATAATGGGTTTTAATGTTTCTATTTGTTTATTCGTCAGTTATGCATTATGGTTGTTTCTTCAAATGTTTATTATTTTATCTATTCATTGATATATTTACGTAAAAGGTCACAGAACTAGTACTTATTAACTAAGCTTATGTTGACAAAACATCTACCGTATACTTATTGCCATTTGAATGTTTATTCATTTTTTTAATAAATAGATTTAGCAGTCTGCTTTTGCTTCGTTCTTCCATTTATCTTTCATTATTGTTTTAACTTTTAGATTTTCGCATGAACATCATCATTGTTGTGATATTAATATACTGATGGTGAACATGACTATTATTTTAGATGATATAATTTTACCTTGGGCGAATAATTCATTTCTTTCTTTATTTTGTTTTGTACTTAAGGAGGCAGGGTGGGAGGGTTATTCAATCTGTGATTGGCACAATGTTTTTTCTCTTTGATCTGTTTTATTCAGATTGAATAATAATTATTACTATTTAAAAAGAAGAAGTTTGTGTTCACAACACACACACACACACACACACACACACACACACACACACACACACACACACACACACACACACACACACACACACACACACACACACACACACACACAACATAACCCTCACACCACACATACTGCACATGGATGTCCCGGGGAGGGATACCGCGGATGCATAAATTAAGCCCCCCCCTCTTCCCCCCCCTCCCGCCCCCCCTTCCTCAGACTGAGAATCCAGAGTTGTCCAACCTGCAGGAGTGGGTCAGAATATAGCTTTTCATGCTTCGCCAACTGCCAGGAAATTCTGCCATTCTCGTAATTGACCACACTTGATTAATATTGGTTTGTGGATGTACAGGTATCATAATCGCTAGCTTGTTGAGAGTATGCTTTTCATTATAATTATGTCTGAAAGCTTAACAACTCCGGAAATACAAATGTAAAAAAGTCAATAGTACCCTCAGTACTAAGAACAAAACAAACAAAAACAACATGCGAACTCTGATCTTCGGCAAACCGCGCTCATAATCATTACTCAGGTTAACTAAGGGTTACGGGGAAGGAAGAAAAATGAATGAATGAAAATTTATATAATTTATAGCGCATAAAAAACTTCTACACAAGACCTTGCGTGTTCACAGCGCCAGATACACACAGCAAGCTAAAAAACGCGTAAATCTCAGTGGGTCCACCTTTTTATTTGTTTGTTGACTTTTTTGGGGAGGGAGGTTCTTGGTTTAAACAAAATGTTATTCATTCATCGTAATCATAAGCTCAACAAATAAGTACAGGAAACTCAAAAGCAATATGCTTATTTGAGTGTTACCTATAGGTTCTTTCGTTACATATACTTTTGATTGTTTCCAGACAGAGGACCCGTCAAAAAGTTAACACTCAGAGTTTGTTGTAGGTCTTCGTCAAAAGAAATATTTCCACGTGGTATGCGACAAATTTTGAGCTTGACGTGACAGTGTATCAATTATGAAAAGCAGTATCAACTGGGAAGATGCTAAAGCACTTTAAGATAATCCACTTCAACAAAAGGCTTTCACAATATATAATACTAAAACAACACGCAAACCTACCAAATAGCAGTTCAGTTCATTTTGCTTAATGTCCTCAGATGCTAAAGAGCATAATAATCAGGGACAATCTGTAGAAGGATCTTGTCTTGGATATAATGTCAGGAAGGTTTCGGCTTTAAAGACAAAAGGCGGGGGTGATAGGTTCTTTTCCCTCCAACGTTTAAAATTTTCACTCGTCGTATTTATGAAAAGTATATTAACATCGTACATTGTACTCGGCAAAAATTCATCGCTCATCGTTCACAAGGAATCCAGTTCTGTTCAAGAGCCTAGCTGAAAAAGGAAACTCCGTGAATTTTATTGCCGACTCTGCCCTCCCCCTCCTTACCCTTCCTCCTTCGCTTCGCTCCGTTCGTCAGACTGCTTTCCTAACGGTCATGCTTTGAAGCAGTTCCTACGCTGAACAAATACCTTTTCTTTCTGTTCTTTTCTTCTTACGCATGCAGGTTAGTGCGGGGAACGTCGCAGCAATCGCACCTGTGATAAAGTCCATATGCGCTTCACCCCGTCCCTCAGAATGTTTTCCCCAAACCTTCATGCCTTCGAAGTGAGAGTCGGTTTGGCCTAGCGGTAAGGCCTTAGGCTGGTTTACAGAAGGACCTCGGTTCGATTCCGCTTCGGCTCTCCTCTCTCTTCAAAAGTTGTGGTCTGTGGACACTGTCTTTGTGACTTTGTCCCTCACAATTAATGAAACATTAAAACGGCTCTCATCGCTGCCCACCTTGATGCAGGAGTCATTCTGGTGGTGACAGTGTAGCGTTAGGTATAGTTTCCCTCTCCCCCCACCTCCTGGGATCTCGGTCCCCGCCAGTACCTCTTCGGTGACAACTCGGCGTTAAACCAGTTTAATCAACCAACCAACCAATCAACCAACCAACCAACCAACCAACCAACCAACCAACCAACCAAGCAGCCAAGCAAGCAAGCTTTTGAAACAGTTCCAACATTGGTCTGATGGACAAGTCTAACCGAACGATCATTCATTTTCCCATATCTGCTCTTTTCTTCTCACGCAGGTAGTGAGGAGAAGGCCTGTTGCAAAATCCAGAATTATGCCAAAAATCTGAAACAGAACGAGGCCCAGAGCGCTCGTGCAGAATCAACACACAAGGGAGTTAGTTAATCAGCGCTCGAAATACGTCACACAAGTACAACAAAGACCAGAATCGCCTACGGTAACTCTCACCTGGCATGCGTGTAAATACAAGGTAGATCAACTCCACCAGAGGTGCATCCTCTGTGTACCTTGTATTTACACGCATGCTAGGTGAGTTACCGTAGGCGACTCAGGTCTCTGTTGTACTTGTGTTGCGTATTTCGAGCGCTGATTAACTAACTCCCTCGTGTGTTGATTTTCCATAATTATGTCCTTCATCCCGTCCCTCAGAATGCTTTCCGGAAACGTTCATGCCTTTGAAGTATTCCCGATCTGACGAACACGTCTTTAGTCGAGATCCAAACACATAATAGGCTAAAATGAACGCTATTATTTTTTTTGCACCAAACAAAACATGCGAATTTTTGGGGTAATCCGCTTTTTCAAGCTACAAAACAACACTTAATTACAACACTGTGAAAAATGAGATGTAGGATACGTATCTGCTTGTGGTTGTAGGATACGTATCTGCTTTTGGTTGATCTGTTGTTGTTTTATTGTGTTGATGTCTTTCAGATTTTTTTTTACGTCTATAATCGAACGATCATTCATTTGTTTTTATTCTGTTCTTTCCGGTCTGCTTTGAAGACACACTTTTTCATTATGCACGTAATTCTCCTTGTCATTAATCTTTACTCTCACTCACTCACTCTCTCTCTCTCTCGAACTGTCGAGTCTGAGTTCGAGTTCTCTCTCTCTCTCTCTCTCTCTCTCTCTCTCTCTCTCTCTCTCTCTCTCTACCCCCTCTCCCCCTCTCTCTCCCCCCCCCCCCCCCCCGCCTCTCCCTGTCTCTCTGTGATTAACTAATTATGCTTCTTACAGTGTACGTGTGTGGAAATGTATGCTACTTTCGACCCCAAACCCCTGTGCTTGTAAACATGCATAATTATTCTTGCGTGGAGTCGTTTGGGTTCTTTGATGAGCATTATAAACAATCATTTCTTCATTCATTCTCCTCTCGCAGGTAAGTGAGGGGAACGCCGAAACCGGAACCACCACCACCACTCCCACCTCGCTCGACCCGCCGCTGGCCGGGTTCCGTTGCGATGCGCGTGGACATGGACCAGAGCCTCTTCGACCCCAGCTCCGACCCGGACCACCCCGCCCTTCCCCGCCATCAGCTGCCCCCTCACGGCTTCAGTCACCGCGGGATGCTGGAGCTCCGCGGCAAGCCGATGGTGGGCGCGGCCTCGCCCTTCTCTCACCCTCAGCTGCCCTTCCAGCATCAGCTGGGGCTGGGGAGGTCCTTCGTGGGCCTGCACATGGAAGGGCCCCTCGCCGACCCTTCTTTTCTCAGCGGCCGTGTGATGCAGGGCGGCGGTCCTCTGCTCGGCGGCTCTTCAGCTTCGTCTTCATCTTCATCTTCTTCTTCCTTCAACGCTCCGAGGGAGTCTCGGGCTTCGACGCCCGACTCTAGTGACCCTCAGCATTCCCCTCATCAGCCGCAACCTCGGCCCCGCCCTTCTCATCTTCATCCTCACCCTCATCCTCACCACCAGGAAGACCCCCGGCACGGCAGGGCTCTGCTTCACGAGCCTCACCGGGGTCACGAGGACATTAGTGACGGCGAGGAGAGTCACGCCGTAAGGGACAGTGTCGCAGGTGGCGAGCAGAGAAAGGACTCTTCGGCCCCAGTTTCACAGCTAGACTTTGCACAAAGACCCGCAGACCATGCTGCGTTCGACGACAACAGCCAGAGAAAAGACATGGAGACGGAGGAGAGTTCCAGGTACGCGGACGATGTCTGCGGGCACAAATTCCACGATCGGGGTGGAGACGAGACCGCTGCCGAAAATATTGACATTGACGACGACCAACCGCTGGAAGTGGACTCGCCCCCCTCCTCCCCTCTCCGCCCCCAGTCCCATTCCACCCCGACCCCCGCTGTGACCGGGGAGGGGGAGCGCTGTGGTGATGTCCACCATCAGGTCAACGTCTCTGTGAACAATCGCGACAGCGGAGACGATATGAACGACGAAGATGACGTCGGCAACGACAGAAAATGTGATGATAGTTTCGAGGACCTTCCAGCAGGAGACGGTTCCAACAACGGTCAGTATTCCACCGACCTCGAACGTCTGAAGGACGACCTGAATCGTCTGAAGGACGAGGTGGACGCCGAAGACGACCACAGGGAGATGATGACCAACGGGGGCGTGCACGACGACAACGACGACGACTCGGGCAACACCGTCGACAAGGACTCCAGCAAGAAGAAGTCGAACCTGGTGAAGCCGCCTTACTCCTACATCGCCCTCATCACCATGTCCATCCTGCAGTCCCCCAGGAAGAGGCTGACGCTGTCGGGAATCTGCGACTTCATCATGAACCGCTTCCCGTACTTCCGGGAGAAGTTCCCGGCCTGGCAGAACAGCATCCGCCACAACCTCTCCCTCAACGACTGCTTCGTCAAGATCCCGCGGGAGCCTGGCAACCCCGGCAAGGGCAACTACTGGACTCTGGACCCGGCCAGCGAGGACATGTTCGACAACGGCAGCTTCCTGCGACGGAGGAAGCGCTACAAGCGGATGCAGCAGTCGGACCTCATGTCCCAGCCGACGGCGTTCATGTGCGCCACGGACCCTTACTTCAACCCCCACCACCCTTACTACGCCGCGGCTGCTGCGGCGGCCGCGGCAGCGAACCATCACCACCACCATCACCACCACCACTCCCCGCACCAGCTCCCTTCCATGCCCTTCCCTGGGGGCGGGTCGGCGGCGGCGGCTGCTGCTGCTGCCGCTGCAGCGGCGGGGCTCTCCCCGTACAGTCCCTACCTCCCGTCCCTGTCTCAGCATCCTTTGCTGCACAGCGAGTACGCCAGGGTGTCCGCCCAGCAGCTGCAGCCTCATCCCTCCGCCGCCTTCACCAGCATCGCGGCCCTGACGGGCATGAGCAACATGGCGCACCACATGGCCCTGCCGGCCATCACCGGGCCCCCAGCGGCCGGCGGCCAGCACTTCCCCAAACTGGAGAGCAAGCTTGAGCAGCTGAAGGAGAAGGGGTCCCCCTCCCCGTCCCCCTCCCCTCGGAGCAACGCCTCCGTCACCCCGTCCTCCGCTCAGCCTGCCGCCTCCTCGTCCACCTTCGCGTCGTCCGGCTCGTCCACTTTAACCTCAGCCTCAGCTTCGGCTTCAGCCGCCAGCTCGACGATGGCGGCAACGACGACGGCGACGACGTCCAAACCGGGCTTCAGCATCGACAGCATCATCGGAACGCCCGTCTCCACCTCCTCGTCCTCGTCCTCGTCCTCGACCTCCACCTCCCCCGCCTCAGTGACAACCTCCCCTACCTCACGGACAGACGCCCACCTGATGAACAGCCTCCACAAGGGCAGGGTCATCTCCCCGACCCCCGCCACCCCGGCCGCCCTCGTGTCCTCGGCAGCCGCCTTCAGACAGTCTCCCGCTGCGCTGGCGGGGCTCCACTCGCTTCCGGCGTTGGCGGCCCTGCGGCAGGGGGCGATGGGGGCCGGGGGCAGCAGCGCCTTCGCCTCCCCCATGGCGCTGACCGCCCTGTCAGGTATGTCGCCCGTAGAGCTGGAGAAGTACCGCCAGTACCTGCAGGTGTACGCCACAATACCCACCTGGCACAGGTAGGCCGCTGTAGAAACCGCGGCGGTTGCTTCAAGACTTTGGCAGGAAAAGGACCTGGTAGGGTTGTAGGTGTGGGTGTGGGTGTGGGTGTGGGGTGCAGAAAGAGACCCGAGTTCACCAACGCGCAGAAAGAGACCCGAGTTCACCAGCAGGCAAAAACAGACCTGATTTAATGTTGTATTTTGTTCACCTATCACGATTTTCTTTTTAGGTGGTTGTTTCATTTGTGGGAGTTTTCAGCTTACCTAGAGGCAGTGACGGGCCTTTCTTAGTTGCCTTTAACTTTTTTTTTTATATACATGTATATTTTTTGTTACTAAAATAGTTTTTGAATAGTATTCCGCTAGGTAGTTTTCAGTTCACCAAGAGGCAGTGATGGACCTTATCGGTTTTTGGTTGTCTGTTTAGTGATTAAAATAATCTGTGCACATAGTTATTTTATTCCCCAATTTTTGGTTCATCAAGAGGCAACAATCAATGACAGATCTTTGAAAAACAACAACACAAAAACATCCCCCCAAAATATGGTTTTGTTTTGTTTTGTTGTTTTAACGTCAGTTTTGGTTTGACAAACGTGACGTTTAAAACGAAAACAAAAAACAAAACTGAAAATGTGGAGGTCTGTTACTTAGTCTGTTCCGGCGCTGACGAAATTTAGGATATCATGGCACAAGCAAAATTTTAGCCCCACTGGTTCTAAATTAACTATTTCACTGCTAAAGAAGCTGTAATGTTGGTGCGGTTTTCTTCCGAAAACAAAACAAAACAAAACAAACAACCCCCCCACAAACCCCCACCTGTTTTAATGAGAAAACTGTTTCGCTCGCCGAAAGTCTTTGTTTTAAGAACTTGGCTGCACGTGTGACGAGAGTGCGAGGTACTCTGTGCAAGCGAAAAGCATTTTCCACATATCACGTGACGCCCCGAGGGCAGAGCCGAATGGTTTAAGACCTTATGGTTTGGGGCTGACTGGACCCAAGGGGAGCTAATCGGATTGACGTCGTGATGTCTTCAGCTCTTGGCGAACCAAAACGTGTAGCTCCAATATCTCTCTCTCTCTCTCTCTCTCTCTCTCTCTCTCTCTCTCTTCTCTCTCTCTCCGTCCCTTTCTCTCTCTTGTCATGAAATGTCAGTTTGGAAAGCTGTCTGACAGGAATCTGCCGCTCCTGATTGAATCTTGCCGTCGTCAGTTAGAGGCAGTCACAGCATGAAACTAAGCTGATGCTGACTGTAAGTTGTCTGAAGAGGACAACATAGGCACGTGAAAAATGTAGAAAGTGGTGAATATATCTATCAAACTCATATTTCTTACCGTTTTATTTTAAAATCAGTCTCTTTCTGTCTTTTGGCTGACAAATCTGGATACCGTTGCCAAATTGGCGATGCAGTCCTGTACAATTATTATGATCTGAATCTCTTTCGGTCTTTGGACTGACTGGATACCGTTGCCAAATTGGCGATGCAGTCCTGTACAATTATTATGATCTGAGTCATGCACATTATGACAACATGAGGTGATCTTTTCTCTCTCTCTCCAATTGGTGTGGTCTGGAGTAGCACAGGCGTCCACTGAATGTCACAGTTGGTTTTTCCTTAGGTAGAAACTGTTGTTGTTTTTCCTTCTTGTTTTTGCTGGTCTGTTTCGTAAAGTATATCATTATATGATACCTTTGTCTTTATACAGTTGATACCAAAGAATCGACGAATTGTAGACATTAACACAGTAACCATCTGAGTAGAAGGATTGCAGTCTGAATCATTACATGAATGGGAAACATGTATTGACTCTTGATCGTCCGACACTGTGTTTACGAACTCGCATTTTTGTTGTTGAAGTATCACCCGTTTTATTGGTTGGCATGGTTACTGAGTCCCGGCAACGGTCAGTATCTCTCGTTTCTTGTCAGATTGCTGGCACGCACGCGCTGTCTGTGTACATGCGTGTGTAATCTAGTCCTCCTTTTGTACACAGTACTACAGCGACATTTTTGTGCTAAGATAACAATGTACATATTATCACGGTTATCCTCTCCACCCAAGGAACATGTAAGTGCTCGAGATAGCATTCTGTCATAAAGTTTGTCTGGAGAGCGAGTAAAAAAAAGAAAGAAAAAAACGTGTGTATGTGTGTGTGTGTGTGTGTGTGTGTGTGTGTGTGTGTGTGTGTGTGTGTGTGTGTGTGTGTGTGTGGTGTGTGTGTGTGTGTTAGTTACAGCATGCAATGATCCTTCTACACAAAACTCTTAGAGAGTTGCAATTATTACATAGAGCGTTAGCTGTAACTATGCTCCACACAATGGTGTAAGTCGTTAACTGAGATAGGAGTCAAGTGTTTTGGTTTGCCAAGCAAAACGATCAAGGGTGTAATTCAGTTGTGTGAAACGACTTTTTGCGGAAGGGCAGCGGGACGAGAGGGGGGGGGGGGGGGGGGGGGGGGGGGGGAGGGAAGGGAGGGAGGAGAGGTGGGAAGAATCTGGGTTTTGTTTTAAGGACTCCATTGTTTTCCTCCTTTCGTCCCGTCCACCCCCCCCCCCTCAACCCCCCCTCCCCCACCCCTCGGCCTTTTTATTAGGGACAACAGGTGTCGCTTTTCATCAGATCATCAGAATGTAAGAAGTTTATTACAGTGTGCTAAATTCTGTCCTAAAATTGGCTCCAAATCTGTGGGCTTGGAGACCTCACGCCGAGCCGATCTTAGGGATTGAAATTCATCAGTCATTGAGATGTTTTTATAATAATGATTTTAATAATGATGAACTACTTCTATAACACTGTCCTACAGTATGGAACAACAATAATCGGATTATAAACCTCCCCCCTCTCTCTGTATATCTATCTATCTATCTATCTATCTATCTATCTATCTATCTATCTATCTATCTATCTATCTATATGTCCCGTTTTCTGGTTGGCTGACTGGGCGTTAAAAACCATCTATCTATCCAACCGTTTTTCCTGTTTTCATGTTTATGTCCTTTTTTTGTGTGTGGAATTTTTTCTTCCCTTTTTTCTTCTGTTTCCTTAGCTGCTTTTTTCCCCCGGCTCTTTCTGCATAGTTGGCTCAGAGACGGCAAAACGCAAGATTAGTGTTTCTAGTGAGTTTTCTTACAAATGTTTTTAGTTTTCCATACAGCTTCTTCTCAGTACATGCTTATTGCTCTTAATCCAAAAAATTGCCAGCTTTATGAACACCCACTGTTATGATCATTTTATAAAGATAGTTGAACCAAAGTCTTTATCAGCAAGCAAGCAAGGAAAGAAAGAAAGAAACTAAGAGTAAATTAAAAGACAAAAGAAAAAAAAAAAAAAGAAATCGAAACAAAACAACAACAACAACAAAACAAACACACAAACAAAGAAAACCCTTAAAACTAATTCAAACAACAACAAAAACAAACCCAACCAACAAAAACCAAGCCAAACCAAACATATAAAAAATAATTAAAAAAACCCCCCCATCAAACAAACAATCAAAAAGCAAACAAATAAGAAAAGGACACATTTTGTAATAAATCTAACCATTTCAATCTGTTTCAGGACTGTAAACAGAACCATCGATTAAAAACCAAGTCATATAGTTCTACAATCACGAACATTAAAAACAGTAGTTTAATGTTGCTAGTCACTATAAGAAGAGGAAAAATTAACGAAAACCCAACCAACCAAACAAACAAACACAGAAAAAACGAATACGATAAATATGTTGTTAAGAAGCATGTTCAAGGGAACGATTCATTCACTCATGCACAGTTACTACTTTCTCTCTGTTTGAAAGACGAGATTAACACGAATCTGTTGTATTTAATTTAGATACAGTTTTATTCTTCTCTCCTTTTATGCTTCGCGATGCGTCTAATTATACAGAATCATTTTTTGTTTTGTTTTAACTTTGCCAGTTATATTTCTTGTTTTGTTGTTGTTGTTTTTAATCATTGTACACTTGCTTAGTGCCTTTTTCTAAAGATTCAGTCTTTCTCTTTGACAGTTTTACATACCTTCACACGTTCAGATATACGTATATGCTGCAGGTTATATTTTGACTGCTTCGCAAAGACAAAGAAACAAAAACCTCTTCATCTTTACAAGAAACACAACATAAACCATGCATATGAACCAAAAACCAAAGTCTCCTCTCCCTCCCTAAAACAATAACAAACAAGCAAACAGAAGGAAGACAATCAATTAAAAACCGCAAAACAGTCCCCTCCCAAGAAAAAGGAAAAGAAAAAAAGAAAAAGAAAAAAAGAGAGAAGAGAGAGAGAGAGAGAGAGAGAGAGAGGTGTAAAATCAGCAAATAAAGCGAATGAAAAATAAATGACAAATAAATGAGTAGAGAAGCAAAGAAAGAAACATAAAAATGAATATTAAAGAAACAAATATAAAAACCAACTCCCTCCGACCCAACCCAACCCCCCCAAAAAAAAACCCAAAAACAACAACAACAACAACAACAACAAAAACACCCAACAACAAAAACAATCCAAAACAAAAACAAAAACAAATAAATGACCCCCTCGTCCCCATCACCCACCCCAGCAATTATGAACATATCACTGAAAGTACGTACATAACTGAAAACCATAAACCGATTTAATAAATTGACAGACAATCAACAAACAAGCACGAGCACGCTGGGCCTCACTCTTTCAAATTACTGCTTTAATAAAAGCAAAAGATAAGAAACGAACGAAACTTCCGTTGTAACAAGTTAGTAACGTCAGTCGCTCTGGCCACGTGGAACACATATCTCGCGTTCAGGACTTCAAGCTGGACATTAACTAAAAGCAAAGAAAACACTCTTTCCAGTCCGGACCCCTTTCGGCAGACTTTACGGTTGAAGTGCGCACAGGCGTTCTCAGTATCAGTCATCATCCGCTATAAATCTTTCGCGAGTGTGTAAATTACTATACTGCACCTCTGGGATTAGCTTCGTGCATGTGTGCAAATGTAGTAACGCGGAGTTAGTGAAACATCAGGTTTTTATTAGCGTCTTGTATGATACAAGCGAAAGGGTGAAACTTAAAGTGCTTTGGACATTTTCGGCGCACTGAATGTTTGCTTTTGTTGAGGCTGTCTTTCATTGTATGAAGCCTTTTAAGGTCCTATACACAATTAAAAACGATTCTGCCGGAACATCACCCAGGCATACCGTGACGGTACCTTCTCGCGTTAAAAACCAGTTATCCATCTGCCTGACCAAAGCGCTGGATTTCAATTTTACCATTTCTCGTCTTTTTCTGGCTGTTATTTTTTCTTTTGGGTCTTTCAACTTTCGACCTTTGCCCGGTTTTTGTGTCGATGTTTTTGTTTCTGCTTTATACCCTTGTTCTTTCATTTTTTTCCCGCTGGTGCGTGAATATTTGCTTGCTCGTGCTTGTCTGGAATAAGTTTTCGTTTATTATACTAGCAGAAACGGCAACATTCTCGTTAACTGAAAGAAAAGAAAGAACGATGGGTGGGTGTAACATTATTATTATTAACTATCAAAAAAAAAAAAAAAAAAAAGGTAGAGAAGAGGGTTTTGGGCTTGGTTTGTCCTTAACGACTGACGTTCCTGGCTATAACAAAGTGAGTGGTTGTGTGCATGCAACAGAATAACTCGTATACTCCGCCCTATAAGGCTTGTCTCGGATGGGTCAAGTGCAGTTTCCATCACGTCATATTTTCGATAGTGTACAATCAAACTGTTTGAATACACGAACATGCATGAACGTTAGCCCGTGAATCTTTGATGTTATATGCGTTTCTTGTTACTAGAGGTGTGTGTGTGTGTGTGTGTGTGTGTGTGTGTGTGTGTGTGTGTGTGTGTGTGTGTGTGTGTGTGTGTGTGTGTGTGTGTGTGTGTGTGTGTGTGTGTGTGTGTGACGTTACTGGCTGAAAGACAGGCGATACAACAACTGTGATTTGCTTTTGATCTCGATGTTCTACAGTATATAATGTCCACTTGACTGTTCTGTTCAGATATATAACTTTATAAGTGTCAATATCTGTAATGTTAAAAAACGCGTTCGTACCATAGTTATGAGCAATATATATGCGTGTTAGGAATGTGCGTGGTTTAAGTGTATGTAAAAAGAAAAGAATAGCGGATGAGAAATGACAATTGTTCATTGTGAAAATTCATTTTATATGGTTCATGATCAGTCATGAATTCACTGAAAGTGACTGCGTCGTGATCAGGATCATTTCTGTCATCATTGTATACGATGTTTTTTTCAAGCACTCTTGACTGGACAGCAGAGTTCTATAATTTCCTGAGAGATGAACATTTGTTTGGTTCCTTCCTTTTTTGGACATAATTATATTAATGATTTTTTGATGAACGGTTATGATGCATTATAACGGTTTTTGGTGCGATTTCTTGATGCGAACTTCCTGCAAGAACGTGACTGAAATGGTCAGAAACTTACACGTTTTTTTTTTACCAAGCCGAGCGTGATGGTTGGTTGAGTGTTGCTTTACGTCCACAGAAACCGTAGGCTTATTAGGGACGGGAGCCCGGGGACGTCCACCTCGACTTTCACACACAGCTCCTGAGCTCTGACCGAGCGTGAACAACCCCTTTGTCTTTTTATTACACCTC
>JABMCL010000737.1:215000-222500 GCA_018857735.1 Alviniconcha marisindica | reverse complement strand
TGCCAGTGCATTGGGTTGGCACCAGGCTTGGTCACTTTGGCGTCTCTAATCCGCCCGCTGGTCACTTCTTGGGTCAGTTTTCTGTCGGCGGTCGCGCCACCTGGAAGGCTGTGCCGTTGATGTCTGTTGACATGCCACTGCCACTGCTGCTGCTGCTGCTGATGATGATGATGCTGATAATACTGCATGTGTTGCTGCTATTACTGCTGGACATTTTTGTTGCGCCTTAATTTTATAGCATAAAAACACACAACAGATTAAAAAGAAGGATCTTTCTGATGAAAGCTCGGGGAGTTGATGAGCGTATGATATATGTACATTATTATTATTATGAAACAGCGTGCTGTTGTTACAACTGTTGTTGCTGCAGGTTACTACTACCAGTAAATAACAAGAAAAAACAAAAAACAAAACCAACAAAAAGAGACCCCACCAAAACAAAAACAACAACAAACAAAGAACTCCAATAAAATACTAAGAAACAAACAAACAAAAACAAAAATCCCGACGACAATAAGCAAGCATCCAAGATGCGCGCACAATCATTGTCATTTTCCCGAGGTAACCTTGCCTAGCCACTGTGAGAAACTAACCCCTAAGAGAACCTAGCCACTGCCAAAACCTAGCCAGCGTGAGAGCCTAGCCACTGTGAAAACCTAGCCCCTATGAGAACCTAGCCACTGTGAAAACCTAGCCAGCGTGAGAACCTAGCCACTGTGAATGCCTAGCCCCCATGAGAGCCTCGCCACTGTGAATGCCTAGCCCCTATGATAACCTAGCCACTGTGAAAACATAGCCCATATGAGAACCTAGCCACTGTGAAAACATAGCCCCTATGATAACCTAGCCACTGTGAAAACGTAGCCCCTATGAGAACCTAGCCAACGTGAGAACGTGGCCACTGTGAGAATGTAGCCACTGTTACAACCTTACCACTATGAGAACCTAGCCACCGTGAGAATGTAGCCACTATGAGAAACTAGCCACTGTCAGAACCTAGCCACTGTGAGAACTTAGTCATCGTGAGAATCTAACCAGCGTGAGAACCTAGCCAGCTCTCTGACCACTGGCTGGGATGTCACCAATGCGGATTTCCATAGCATGATCTGATGATATATGTAATGACGATAATTATCATTATCCCTCTCTCCCCTCTCCCTCCCCCCTCCGCCGACTCTTTGGTGGATTTGGAGACTAGCTGGGACATCTGTGGTACTGCCTTTATTGTCATGATTATGATGATGCCGACGACGACCACGACGATGATGATGAAGAATAGGACTGCTGCTGGCGACACCATATCCCAGCGACGACCCATTGCCATGGTGACACACCCGTTCAGATCTTTGCTGGCTCTGGACACTAACTGGGACATCCCGTGATCCAGCTTTCATTGTCATGATGATGGTGATAATGATGATGATGACTATCCCTTAGCCGCTGTAATAGCCCAAGCAAGCTATCTGGAGACTCCGGATTCAAGTTGGGACGTCCCTAGTCAGGCTTTCATTGTCATGATAATGATGATGATGATGATGATGGTAATGATGATGATGATGACTGTCCCTTAGCCGCTGTAATAGCCCAAGCAAGCTATCTGGAGACTCTGGATTCAGTTTGGGATGCCCTTGGTCCGGCTTTCATTGTCATGATGATGATGGTAATGATGATGAATATTGCTAGCAGCATCACCAGCCAGAGATGATCCTCTGGAGACTTTGGACTCAATTTGGGACGTCCCTGGTCCGGCTTTCATTGTCATGATGATGATGATGATGATGATTGTGGTGACAGTGACATTACTGTTATTAGCAACACTACCAGCCAGTGGAGATCCTTCGCCACAGCAATAGCCCAAGCAAGCTCTCTGGTGACTCTAGACTCTAGCTTTTCTCTAGTCCCTGGTCCGGCTTTCATTGTCATGATGCTGCTGATGACAATGATGATGACTATTACTATTATTAGCAACACTACCAGCCAGTGGTGAGCCTTAGCCACCGCAATAGCCCAAGCAAGTTCTCCAGTGACTCTGGACACCAGCTTGGACGTCCTTAGTCCGGCTTTCACATGTCATGATAATGACGAAGACGACGACGAATAAAAAAATAAATAAAAAATCGCTAGCAACACCTCTACTGATCAGCCACTAACCACTAACCCTTAACCACTGTGACACCCCCCTTACCCAGCTCTCTAGCGACTCTGGCCCCTTAGTTAAAGCTGGGACGCCCCGTAATCCGGCTTTGCTGCTTTTGCCCAGCCCGGAACCCGCCACCACACGGCAAGCAGGTCCAGGGAGCAAGATGGCGGCCGGGGGATAAGTACAGGTTAGAACAGCTGCCCTTTCTGCTCCATTACATCGTTACCGTAAGATATGGCCCGTGTGGACTCACACTGAACACCTTGCTCGTCAACTCAGGCCTTGCTACTCTCGTTCAGTCTGTAGACCTGTGGATCTGGAGGTCTGTGGATCTAGGGGTCTGTGGGTTTGTGGGTTTGTGGATCTGTGGGTCAGTGGATCTGCCCGTCCTTGAATCTGTGGATCTGTGGGTCTGTGAATCTGTGGGTTAGTGGAACTGTCGGTCTGTGGATTTGTGGGTCTATGGATCTGTGGGTTAGTGGATCTGTCGGTCTGTGGGTTTGTGGATCTGTGGATCTGCGGGTCTACGGATCTGTGGGTCTGTGGATCTGTAGACATGGGTCAGTGGATCTATGGGTTTGTGGGTCTGTGGGAATTGCTGGTGGAATTACGGTGACGTGACGTGTTTTTGTGTGTGTTGGGAATGGACTATGGAAGGCTGAGCTAGCTATCGTCGCTGGTTTAAAAAAGAAATTAGAGGCAAATTCCTTCCACGGTGAAGAGAGGGTTAACTTTGTTTTGAGTTGACGAAGATAACAACATTTGGATTGATGTGAAGGTTGTTTGTCTAGGACTAACACTCCACCCCCCTCCACCCCTTACATTTCCGTTAACGTCCCCCCCCCCCCCACACTCCACCACACCCACCCTCCACCCCCACCCCCACACACACGCATGAACACTCATTGTTCGCAGATACACAAAACAAATAATTACAGTAACACACACACACACACACACACACACACACACACACACACACACGCACGCACGCAGCACGCACGCACGCACGCACGCACGCACGCACGCACGCACGCACGCACGCACGCACACACACACACACACTCCCTCTCTTTCTCTCTCTCCACCCATTCTTCCACACAGCCTACAGAGAAATAGAAAGCAGTGGCTTTCAATGCGGCAGTATCCAACGGCAGTATCCAACAGCAGTATCACGGGGTTTCCGCCTGAGCGTGGCGACACTAGAGGAGGGGGAAGAAGAAGAAGAAACCAAAGCACGAGAGGATCAAAGTGTCTGGGAGTAACAATCGCTGGCACCGGAGTTTTGCTTGGTTCCAGCCGGCAGCGGTCGTCTCTGGCAGGCATTACGCTGTTCTTCTGCAGCTAGACGTCTGCATTTGGAACCCATACAGCGGCCTCGTCTGTCAATGAATGGATGCAGCATGGAGTGTGTGAATGAAGTAATCAATGAAAGAAGGAAGGAGGAACAGAAGAAAGAAATGAAAGGGAGTGGAGGAAGAGGATGGGGTGGGGGGTGGGTGGTTGGGGGGGGAGAAGAAGGAGGAAGTGAAAGAACTAAGGGAGAAAAATATGTGACACAAATAAGGAAGGATGAAAGGTAGGAATAAATGAGGGCATGGATGAATGAAAGATAGAAGGAGGAAAGGCTGGAAGGAAGTGGGGGTGGGGGTGGAATGAATGAGTAAAGCAAGGAAAGAAGGAACTGAAGAATGAACGAATTGAGGAAAGAAGTGAGAGAAGAAAGGAAGGAAGGAAGGAAAGGAGTAAGTAAGTAAGTAAGTAAGTTGATGTTTTACGCCCAGTCAACCATTACAGTTATATCAGGGCAATTGGAAGGAAGGAAGGAAGGAAGGAAGGAAGGAAGGAAGGAAGGAAGGAAGGGAAAAGTCTGAATGGCTGGATGGATGAGTAAATAGATAAAAGGATGAACGAAGGCTTGAACTAGGGGTGGGGGTAAGGGGCGGGAGGGTACAATGTAAATAAATTAAGATTAACAAAAAAAAAAATCTAAACAAAGTTAACTGACTGTTTTGGAACAAGATCAAAGCACAAAAGGTTAAAAGGAAAGCTTATTTTAATTAGACAATACAGACCACGCGCAAATTTTCACCGAAAACAACCTTTTCCCAGCAACAAGCGATGATAGAAAAGAAAATTGATTTGCTTTGCTTTCAGCTGGTGAGCGAGTTTTCGTGGACAATGCAAGTGCAGGGCTCACCCAAATTTGTATTTGGTATTGTCTGATTAAAACAAGCTTTCCGTATAACCTTTTGTGTGTTTTGATCGTGGATATAATGTTTCACTCTAACATGGCCTACTTAGTTGACCGGGCGTCAAAAACCAAATTAATTACTAGATATAAATTTGCAATTAATTAAAGATTTACAGAAGAGCAAACGAACAAAGAAAAAGAAAGAAAACAAAAACAAACAAACAAACAAACAAACAAACAAACAAACAAACAAACAACAACCCCCCCAACAACAATAACAACAAAACAAAAACAACACACACACACACACACACCGCACGCACGCACGCACGCACGCACGCACGCACGCACGCACGCACGCACGCACGCACGCACGCACGCACGCACGCACGCACGCACGTACGCACACGCAAATACACATAAAAAAGACCCCTCCCACAAAAAACAAAAACAAAAAAATCAGCAACAAAGGACAGCAGCAGCAGCAGCAGCAACAACAACAGCAACAACAAACAAGAGTAAAAAAGTAATTCACTGCACAATCAACATAAATAAAGATGTAACTTTAATACGAGGACCCCAAACTCTCCTGTAGGTGACGACATCAACAAAAACGCACCGAAAGAGAAAACCTGTTTGTGCACGTGCAACACGCAATAACGTATACTGTTATTCCTCGTTTTCAATGCCCTAGATGCATTAACTTTCTTGTAGATCAACAAAACGATCTATTTCTCACATGTATTTCTCACATGGCAAACCGAAACTGCCCCCATCCCCCTCCGGGAAAAACGATCACTAATGCCAGCACAGAGGCAGAGGATTCGGTTAAAAGACAAACCTTTGGTTTGTAAAACCACACCGGTGGGGACTGAAGAGCTTACCATTTTGGTTACACAGATGTCAAAGCGTTTCGCGTCATTTTCACTTCCCCGTGTGTTTGTAGTGTGCTGAAATGGGCCCTGACAAAGAAAATATGATTTTTAGATAGGGAACAGAGCCGGAGCCGTGGGGAGGAGTAAGATGGCCGATGGAGGGGTGGTGGTGGGGGATGTAGTGTGGTAATTTCGAGATCCAAACACATGAAAGGTTCAAAAGAACGGTATTTATCAAGGACAAAACACCACATGCGAATTTTCGGGGTAATCCCATTTTAAACAAGTTAAGCTGTAAAAAAAAAAAAAAGGGAACTGGAGAGATAAGACAATTATCTGTTTTGGTTGAGATATGTTGTTTTCATGTCCAGTAAAAAAGAAAAGAAAAAAAAGGGACATGGAGAGCTAAGACAATTATCTGTTTTTGGTTGAGATATGTTGTTTTCGTGTCCAGTAAAAAAAAGAAAAGGTTTGTGGTCATTTCGGGTGAAGTGGTTGGGGCTCCAGCTTTTTGAATGAATGACTTGCGGCTGCTCGACTGGTTTAGCGATTTGCGACCTAATTTGTGAGGTTATGAGTTCGAGCTTTGCCTTCGAGTAGTTGTTATGCGACACGGTAATTCTAAGATCGAAGGTCGGAAGTTTTGCTAGACTTACATGTTCAGTGCTAGCAGCTTTTCCCCTCTCCCATACTCCATCCTGTATCACCCTTTGCCCATCTTCAACATCCCATCACTTCCCTCGGCGCGCCAACCCCTTCCTGCTGTTCCCAGCGGCGAAAATGGCGCCATTATATTAATTCATTCGTCAACATTATAATATTTGTTAGCGGCAGTCATCATTCTCGCCATCGTTATTACACCAGCGTTCAAATGCACCGTTATTTCTCTCCTCCACGTCCCCAACCTCGTCACTATCGTCGTCGTCGTCGCAGTCATGATTCAGAGAGAGAGAGAGAGAGAGAGAGAGAGAGAGAGAGAGAGGAGAGAGAGAGAGAGAGAGAGAGAGAGAGAGAGAAGAAAAAAAAAAAAAAGAGAGCGACAGACAGACAGACAGACAGACAGACAGACAGACAGACAGAAGACAGGACAGAGAAGAGAGAAGAGAGAGAAGAGACAGAGGGAAACACAAAAGAAGAAGAAGAAGAAGAAGAAGAAGAAGAAGAAGAAGAAGAAGAAGAAGAAGAAGAAGAAGAAGAAGAAGAAGAAGAAGAAGAAAGAGGAAGAAACAAACAACGCAAATAAAACTCGCCCCTCCTGCAAAAACTAATTGAAATGACAAAAAATCATCCAGGGGTATTGTTTGGCAAACAGAGCGGGCAAAACAGTGACAAGTTGGTTTCCGGAGACCCGTCAAAGCCGCCCTCCTGTGTACCTTTCTCCAGGCTTAATTCCGTGATTAGACGACCGTTTTGTAGCTTCACCCATTCTCTTTCCCTCCGCTTCACAGGGCGAGGTTATTTCCGAATTTATATTAAAAGGAAGCCTCACAACCTGAAGCGCCATCGCGCGCTGCCAATTAAGGAGACAAACTTATTACTTTGCCGTCTCCTGAGTGTCACCGCCGCTCGCCTATTGACGAGCTACCCACACCAGCGAAAACATTGAATGTCTTTTCTTGTCACAGGGAATAAAGGGAAAGTGTCGGGTTGAGAGGTTCTAGCGAGGGCTGGGGGCGAAAAAACTGAAGGAAAACTGTGATGTTTCGGCGGAGGAAGGGCTCGAAGCATCGGTCTGCGAAACAGCGGCGCGTTATTCTTCAAGAAGCCCTACGGAATGGTCGGCTCCAAAAGCTAGGGGGTCGGCTCGGGGGGTTCGTTTGATAGAAAGCTCTTTGGAGCGAAGTTTGGCAGCTTTCCTGATTCGTTTTCTTCGATTAATTTTTAGGTTTTCTATCAATCAGGACAGACTGTCGCCGGGTGTCTAGTACTGTAGTTGTTCCACGACCGGGACTTTGTTGTTTCAGACACTCGCTAAAAACAGGATTCTTTGCTGCAGACAGACAACTACAAGAAGAGAGAGAGAGAGAGAGAGAGAGAGAGAGAGAGAGAGAGAGAGAGAGAGAGAGAGAGAGAGAGAGAGAGAGAGAGAGAGAGAGAGAGAGAGAGAGAGAGAGAGAGAGACAGAGAGAGAGAGAAGACAGACAGACAGACAGACAGACAGACAGACAGACAGACAGACAGACAGACAAAGAGACAGTGACAAAGAGACAGACAAACTCAGACAGACGAACGCACACAGAAACCGATGAGATGATGGTACTGCCAATACTGAGAACAGACAGACACAAAAA
>JABMCL010000737.1:192500-210000 GCA_018857735.1 Alviniconcha marisindica | reverse complement strand
AACAGAGTCGATATAACAGCACCCACGCGCCCCAGACAAGTAGCCGGAACGAATACAAACACCAGCAGACCGGGACCCAGACGCCGAGAGAAAACAACCTCGAAGACTAAAAGAGACAACACCGCCACTACCAAGGAAACACAGCGTGACCTCGCCGATCTCGGACGACGACCATCGGCTAGCAGAGACTGAAGCAAAGGAGCCGGGAGAGTTAATCCCCTTGTGCCTAACGCCGCGGGCAAGCGGCCCGGAAACAGTTCAAACAGCCGAGCGAGGGGTGCACACCGGTGCACTGAGTGGTGTGGAGACGAACCCCCCGTGGAGGAACTCCACCCCGCCTCCGGCTTCTCCGGCCTCTTCCGGTCCTTGTCGCGGCGGAGAAGCTGTTTGGTCTTATAACCAGAATACTGTAGTGTAGTGTCTCATAGTTTAGGAGCTCTGTGTGTGAAAGTGGAGGTGGCCGTCCTGGGCTCCCCCCGTCCCTAATAGTCCGTATGGTCTCTGTGGACGTATAGCAAACTGGAACGAACAAGCTCAGGAGCTGTGTGAAAGTGGAGGTGGCCGTCCTGGGCTCCCCGTCCCTAATAGTCCGTACGGTGTCTGTGGCTGTACGGCATCATTAGAAGAAGACGTACAATGTCTCTGGTCTTTACATCTCTGCTGGCCAGTGGGATGTGCACTTGATTCACAAAAGTGTACGCGACTGAGGAGGCGCTTCTTTTTCGTTTCATCCTTTGATCTATCGGTTGCTGTGACCGCGAGAATCTATACCACACAGGCGGGTATGACCACCTCGAAATATCCACAGTCGTTGTCGTACTGTGTGACTCCATCAGAGAGAGAGAGAGAGAGAGAGAGAGAGAGAGAGAGAGAGAGAGAGAGAGAGAGAGAGAGAATATAAAACTGTTTAAATTGTTTACGAAGACTTTTTTGTTTGTGTTTTTTTTTTTTTTAAATTTAACATCCGATGAGAGAGAGAGAGAGAGAGAGAGAGAGAGAGAGAGAGAGAGAGAGAGAGAGAGAGAGAGAGAGAGAGAGAGAGAGAGAGAGAGAGAGAACTTATTACTCAAGGATTAAGATATTAGGAGTTGCATATTCTAGAGAGAGAGGAGAGAGAGAGAGAGAGAGAGAGAGAGAGAGAGAGAGAGAGAGAGAGAGAGAGACAGAGAGAGACAGAGAGAGAGACAGACAGACAGACAGACAGAGACCGAGCGGATGTTCCAACTCAGCTGTAAACATGTGTGAGAGAAAAGGGCTAGTGGACACATCCAACAGTGACTGTTACACAACTCTCGCTGCTCTCGTCCCCTAAGCGCAGCTCTCCTGTCGAAACAATCGGAAGCTGTGCTGACTGTCGCGCACGCTCTTGGCATCAAAAAGCCCAGTGAGACGGATCGCCGTCACTGCACGACCAGCACACATCGCTAATTGGGCGTCTCGCACTACGGGGGACCCTTGGCCGCCGTGGACACACTCGGAAGTGGAAGAGGTCCACGTTGGCGAAGGACCGGGGTTCCAATCTCATCGAAGATCTACGGGGGGAAGAGGATAGAGGTGGGGGGACATTAAGAGATGAATCAAACCGCTCAGGAAGTCGGCTCGTTTCAAAGTCAGGATAAGTTACAGCGTTAAAGTCAAGTGAGACGCTTCTGTTAAACCAGCAGTTTTTTCTCCACCACGACGTCTGCGGTTAGAAGGTCCATGGCATAACGTCCGTGGCTGACTGCTTGACCACGATGCGTTCGTTGCCTCGTGTCCAGTTGCTAATGAGCGGATAGCCAGCGCGAGGACCAGCGGCCGGAGACGTTACTGGACAGTTGAAGTTCCGTAACTTTCTGAAGTGGAACGGCCGGTGTAATGGACACTGAATCACGAGCTGCACGTGCTATAATTATAACCAGGGCCTATGGATTTTCGAGTGTTAGAACTCAAGGAGCTGTGTGAAAGTCGAGGTGGCCATCCTGGGCTCCCTAATAGTCCGTACGGTCTCTATGGACGTAAAGCAATGTTGAACTGAACTTTTCGAGTGTGCCGAAGTCGTTTGAAGTGCTGTGTTGCAGTCAGTCGCGTACTGATGCCAAGGCGAGATACTTCCGCTACGAAACAAAGGGCACCGGAGTAAGTGTCTCTTCGCTGTTTCTCTCAGTAGTTGCACGGGCCATTCTTCTAGGTGACGATTTTCTTGTGTCATCTTCCGAGTGTAGGCAACAATGACTGAAGGTCGACTAATATGGGCGGAGTGGCGTTGGACATCCAGACCGGTTTACCAACCAGCACCACAATAGGGGTTTATCGGTCTGGCGAATCAACAAACAAGGGAGTTAATTAGCGCTCGAAAGTGACGTCACGTGAACACAACAACAAAGACCTGAGTGACCTACTGTAACTCTCACCTGGCATGCGAGTAATACATTGTGCTTACTACACCAAAGGTACGTCATCAAAGCTACTTACGTACATTTACTCGCATGGGAGGTCAGAGTTAGGTGTACACGATTCGGGTCTTTCTTGTTCAAACAATCCCACTTTTCCATCTAACAGATCCGGCCCTGGAACAACAATATACTTCGCACTAACATACTCTCCAACCCTCAAAGGAAAAAAAGGAGAGAAAAAAAGTGAAGCACTTTTAGAAATAACTGTTATAGATAATAACTCCATTAAGCCCATAAAGAAATAAACAATACTGGTATCTAAACAGGGTGGCAAATGAGGAGTGAGAGAGACGGCGACGTGTTTTCAAATGGTGTTTTTGACACCAAATACCCGTTGGAGGATCTTGCTTGACACACTGCCCAGGCAGTCGACACCTGTGGAGGGCTACGACGATGGCTTGATTGGGTGATATATTCACGCTGACACGTACTGAACGCTTCCTCGAGACACGATGAGATCGTGTTTGACATCCAGGGAAACTAAAACACCCTGTCCCTCGGTCAAAAACTAGTGATTTTTCCTGTTGGTTCGCTTGCTTCGCTGCATCGTCCTCGCTTAGGTGACTGTACGGTTGACAGGGCGTTAAAATCCGAGAAGGGTTTCACTGCCCTCCTTTGTATGTCTGTCTGTCTATTTGTGTGTCTGTCTCTGTTTGTGTGTTTGTCTGTCTCTGCATGTCTGTCTGTTTTTTTGTTTGTATGTTTGTCTCTATTTGCGTGTCTATGTTTGTCTGTCTGTGTTTTTGTTTATATGTCTGTCTCTGTTCGTTTGTATGTCTGCCTGTTTCTGTTTGGCTGTCTGTCTCTGTTTATATGTCTGTCTGTCTACGTTTGTTTGTGTGCCTGTCGCTTCATGCTCATGACACTGTCTTAACACTACTCGATTTTTTATTTGATGCAATTACATTTACGACAAACACAATAACGTGGGAGACCTATCACAGAACAGTAAACCAATATAGTTTATGTGTTTATGAATGTGACACCTAACCGGCATATGGCAATGCTTATGGGAATAAGGACAAGATAATAAACAAACGAAAGTTTTATGAAGCGCTTGTCCATGAGTGTCCAATTTCATCCACACAGTTGTCTCACTTTTCCTCCGAGAGACCCATATTTCCTTTATCGTTTCCAGTTTTCCTCGTCAGTGTCGTTTCCATTGAGTCCTGGGGAAGATATCCTTTCAATACATTGGACCTGTGATCTGGAACTCCCTTCTTCTCTGTGTGAGGCATTCGTCTTCACTCTCTTCTTTTAAGTAAAAACTGAAAACCCATCTCTTCTCTTCTGCATACTGATCTGTCGTTTTCTTCTCATTCTACCAACCCATCACAATTAATGCATTTTTGTTTTTGTTTGTTTGTTTGTTGTTGTTTGTGTGTGTGTGTGTGTGTGTGTGTGTGTGTGTGTGTGTGTGTGTGTGTGTGTGTGTGTGTGTTGTGTGGTTTGTGTGTGTAGTTTTTGTGTGTGTGTATGTGTGTGTGTGTGTGTGTGTGTGTGTGTGTGTGTGTGTGTAAGAGAGAGAGAGAGAGAGAGAGAGAGAGAGAGAGAGAGAGAGAGAGAGAGAGAGAGAGAGACCCATGCGCGCACAAGTCAATCCCCGCTCGCCTACCCAAATACGCATTACAATTAGTAAATGATCAATAATTTCAGCATCAAAACAACAACAAATTATGTCTGTCTTCTCACAAGAAGAAGAAGAAGAAGAAGAAGAAGAAGAAAAAGACAACAAACAAGGGAGTTAATTAGCGCTCGAAAGACGTCAACACAAACAGCAACAAAGACCTTAGTCGCCTACCAGAAGAAGACAGTTACTAAAATGAGAAATGAAATGAGACAATGTGTGTGTGTGTGTGTGTGTGTGTGTGTGTGTGTGTGTGTGTGTGTGTGTGTGTGTGTGTGTGTGTGTGTGTTTATAACTTCAGTTTTGATATGAAGTTAGTTTAGATTTTTTATGCTAGAAAATTAATGACTGGTTAAGCTTTTGTTCGCCATTTTGGATTTTTAAAAGCCTTTTTTTCTTCTTCAATATTTGTGGACACTTTTCGTCCATAATATAACACACGGAAGACTGACTAACCTTCACGGTGCTGTTTTCGACATAACTCGACGAGAAGGTGCGGAAGTGGGGGGGGGGGGGGGGGGGGGGGGGGCGCTCTCAATTAACGTTCCAATGGCTGAGCCAAATGCTAACGATTTCGCCAGACTTTTCATTACCCGGAGAGCCGACCGTAAGCTGCCCTTGCATTTATCGCCGGTCGCTTCCTTGGGCAGTAAGTAGGTAAACGTGGTGCTTAAACGTCCACAGAAACTATAAGGCTTATTAGGGACGGGGAGGGGTGGACATTATGTACATATCGCGACACTGTCACCACCAGAATGACTTCTGCATTAAGATGGGCAGCAATGAGAGCCATTTTAATGTTTCATTAATTATTGTGAGGGACAAAGTCACAAGACAGTGTCCACAGACCACAACATTTGAAGAGAAAGGAGAGCCGAAGCGGATTCGAACCGAGGTTTCTCTGTTTACCAGCCCAATGCCTTACCGCTAGGCCAGACCAGGGATACTTCACTACAGGCTTGCTGTATTATCTCTGGCCAAACCGGCTCACTGCCTTGGGCGGTGTAAAGGCTGGAATCTTATTCGCTACAGCCAGAAGATACCAGACATTTCTGTCATAATCTCTTCATCACCCCTCCCCCTTCGCTGCCCCCTCCCCCTCCCACAGCTCATCGCCTATCACCCCCCCCCCTCCCCCCCGCCCCTACAACGTTTGAACAAGCGACGACCCGCTATCAGCAGCGTAACAGACACCTGTATATCCGTCTCTCCCTTGATCACATCGCGGTGAAAAGGTGCTCAGAGTAATGTCCCCTGCTGATCCCGGTGGCGCCCCCTGGTTGATAAACGCGTGTGGCGTGCATAACGGGCGACAACCGCGCACAGTGCAACAGGATCATCAGTTATCTGCCGGTAATTTGCTCTGGGAGGGCAGGTAAAGGGAGGTAGTCGTGTGTGATCATTGTCGGTAATACTCCAGTGAAAAGCTTTGCTCAGTAAGTTGATATGTTTACCGGCCAGCGTATCTGCAGGGTAATTGAATAACCCTCTTCTCCAAACTGTTTTGGAAACGAGAGAAGCTTGTTGGTAAACATGGGTGCTTGGCTATCAATGGAGGTGTGACACGATAATGTAACAATCCAGAGGCTCACGTGTTGTGTACTCAGGAAGATATTTGATAGTTAATCGACAGTAGTAAAAGATACGGTATTAAATGAGGAACAACATTTTCTTTTTGGTTCTCCGGCTGATCGTTTGATAAAAAGTAACCATAACCATAAAACTAATAATAATTGTTCTTCCTGACGTTATTGTTATTTTTGTAATAATAATTGTTCTTGCTGACGTTTTTGTTCTTCTTGTAATAGTAATTGTTCTTGTTGACGTTACTGTTGTTGTAGTAGGTATGGCTTCCCTCTCTCCTCATCTCGTCCTTGTAACGTTGATGCCCAGTTCAGCTCAAGATGGTATTAATTTTATGCGTTTGGAAATTCTCATATAATGCTGTATTACGACTCTCAGAAGTTTCCCCAACGTTGCCTTCGAATCAGTTCGTCTGATTGACGATGTCCCTTTCTTGGCATTTCAAGGAAGATCGTCTGGCAAGGAAGTCTCTTTCCACGCCTCTGTCCTGCAGGCAATCGACGCTGTGATGTCCATGTCTTTGTGCTTGAGAGAAGTGTCTCAAGCTCCTCAACATTCCAGATCTTGTAATGAAAGTGGCGCAATAAAATCCGAGCTGCGCGACATTGTAACTTAAAAGACTTAAAGATTTACGTCTGCTCCATTAAGCTTTTGCAACAGCAATAAACTCTTTTCTAGGACCACTAAGCTTTTGACCGAGACTGTGCACCTGTGTTACAAATACACTGGACACACAACACGTATAGCGAACAATATATCCGGAAAGCTGGCGTGTGTATCGCATTTATAAGTAATCATAATGGATCGGTTGACTGACTTGTCCCACCGCACTGCAAGGAGAAACATGACATTAGTGAAGCACGCTGGTAAGTAGGTAAACAAGGTTTTTAACGTCTCCATGGTTCAGGAGCTGTGTGAGAGTCGAGGTGGCCGTCCTGGGCTGTCCGTCCTAACGAGCCTTCTGGTTTCCGTGGACGTAAAGCTATATTGAACCATGCTTCGGCATTGGTCACAGCTTGTCCCTGATATGTCAGCCGACATCTGAGGACATTAAGCATCACTTTATCATCATCATTTAACGTCCGTTAAACCCTTAACCTGACAAAGAATGCGTGGCGCCGGTGCAATCCATTCCATGTACTACCTCACAGACAGTTTAAACCAGCTAGGGATTACGTTCATTAATTTTCCTAGAACTTTGGCTCTTCTGAGCATGCGTGAACAGTCTTCGAGCAGGATGTTCTATGACGTGTTTCTGGCAGATTGGAAACCTTTCGCTATAACGTCATAATTATAATATCACAAGGGCAGGGAAAGTGTCAAAACAGTATGTCATTTCCGGGCGAAACAGTTCCCATCAATATCAAACACTACACTACTTTATAGATATATATAAGGAGCTGTTGAAGAAGACATTGATCACCGTGGGAAACATTCTTCTGTGGACTGAATGAAGAAAAGGCGATAATCGTACGTATATTTTCCTTGTCCGTTATCATCACTTTTATATAATCACTGATGTTGACTATGAGACTTATCGTTCTTCTTTCGACTGCTCACACCGTCAGGTGGCGTTATCGCCGCAGGAAGTGACGAGTAGAACATCCTCTGTCAACAGACGTTGATCCCATAACGAGTTAATGAGGCTTTACATTAATCTCATTGCGTTGTTATAGCATTCTCTTGCGAACTAAGGTTAGGATACCTGTCTACTGACTCATGGCAGCCAAAGGTAAAGGAGGAACGTGCATCGCGCGCCTTATGATGGACAGTCAGTGGGTAGTCCTAAGACTGCTGATAGATGCATACATTTTGTCGTCGGTAATGGCAAGTAAACGTAGTTGTGGTTTTTGTTGTTGATTGCTATTTATATAGCGTTATTCTCTGCTCTCGAGGAAACTCACTGTGTTCTTGTCGCATGTGATTCTGAAACCCTTTCTTTTTTTCTTTTTTCTTTTTTCGTCCACAGAAACCATGAATTATGACTTATTAGGGGCGGGGGCAGAGTGGGATGGGGAATGAGAACCCAGGCCCACCTGCCTGTTCACACAGTTCCTGAGCTCTGGATTCTGAAGTAACCATGGTGCTTAACGTCACAGAACCATGAGGCTTTTGGGGTAGACAGGGAATTCTGCAGGAGTGACAGCAGCCTTTTATAGCGCCTTTTTTAAATCTCTATCCAAGTGGTGTACTTACAGCCCTATTTAGTTGTTACAGGGCTGGTGCCACATAAAGCTGCTGTCGTCTCGGCACACGTTCTGTGTACACCATACGACCATGCACCAGTTTACAGTATCACTTCCTTCCAAACCACATACGTAGGGTGTATGTGTGCTTAGCTGTAACCTGCCACCTGCACTTTCGGCACAATGATCGTGATCTTTTACGTGCTGCTGCAGTAACACGGGATGGAACGAATACCGAAATAAGAACCAGCACAGACTGTTGGCCCTGGGTTTGTGGACACTGTCTTGTGACTTTGTCCCTCACAGTTTATGAAACATTAAGATGGCTTTCATCGTTGCCCATCTTAATGCAGGAGTCATTCTGGTGGTGACAGTGTAGCGATAGGTATATAATCTCCCTATTCCTACACCTCCATACCCCCTTTCCCCCGTTCCTAATAAGCCTGATGGTTTCTCTGGACATTAAGCATCACGTTTACTTGATCCTGGAGAAAAAAATTCTCCCGCGGCTCCTCCCGGGACTCAAACACAAGACCTTTTGATCACGAGTCCGGCGCTCTAACCACTGAGTTGTCCCTGCTACCCCTGAAGGCATAAAATCATCACCAGGACTTCATCAGTTTCAGCAGCATCAGCTTCCTCTCTGGAACGACTTTTCCGGCCTCTGAAGAGTTGAGTCAGATGTCCTACTCCCCCCCCCCCCCCACCCGTTCCCCCATCCCGATTTGTTTTAGCCACCTTTTACTGATAAACACACACACACACGTACGCACGCACGCACGCACGCACACACACACACACACATTTGACGATGTACTAGTTTTAGCATATGTTTCTAAGCGTTGATTGGTTTAAACAATTTTTTTCCATGTATTCGTGACAATGAAAACAGAACAGTTAGGCCGTGCAATGAGCAAAATTTGCTTATAATCATAACTACATTACGCAACTAAAGTCACCAACATAGATGACACGGACAACAAGACGAACGATGATACAATGGAATTATAATAAAGATGATACCGATATCTTAACGTATATTGTGTTTTAATAAAATGAGTTTCACCTTGTTATTACAACCGTTATGGTTGATTGGGCGTAAGAAACAAGTAAGCTCTTCCCTTCCTTCCTTCCCTGCACCCTTCCCAATATTTCTCCCGGCTAGTAAACATGGTGCTTAACGTCCACAGAAACCATAAGGCTTATTAGGGACGGGGAGAAGGGGGGAAGGGGGTATGGAGGTGGGGGAAGAGGTAGATTACAAACTCCAAGCACTGGTTTACGACATCCTTCCTTCAACCACTGCCGTATTTAGTTACGCCATAGGGTCCAGAAAACTGTCAGCTAACGAGCAGTTTTTTGTTGGTGCTCAAACAGTAGTAAGTTTGTTACAAACAACTCTAATAAAACAAGGCGTGCCATTTATAGTCGCCAACAAAGTTTACACCAGCACAAATAAAACCACAATGGTTTGAATCGAGACGGAACTCCTTTTTTTACCCGGGGTAAACGCGTCTCATGTTTACGTGCGTGCTTGGGCGCCAGGTTGCTTCTACAGTCATATCAGTACCCGAACCTTTCGGAGGGCGCTGACCGCGTCGGTGGACAGCTGCGCGGTGATAAAGAGTGCCCCTTCAGTGGCGTAACTGAATCTGGCAGAGTTTGGAGGAAGGTCAGTGCCGGAAAGCGATGCTCGGAGTGTGGGTAGATCATAGACCTATTGCTACACTGTCACCACCAGAATGACTCATGCATTAAGGAGGGTAGCGATGAGAGCCATTTTAATGTTTCATTAATTGTAAGCGACAAAGTCACAAGACAATGTCCACAGACCACAACATTTTCGAAGTGAAAAGATACCCGAAGCGGATTCGAACCGAGGTCCCTCTGCTTACCAGCCTAACACCTTACCGCTAGGCCAAACCGGCTCACTCTCCCGGCTTCTCGTTCCGCACCTTTTGAAGAGCACGGATGTGTACACTGCGAGAAGGGGGTGGGGTGGAGGTAGGGAGGGTAAGGGGGGGGGAAGGGGGGGGGGGGGGGGGGGGGGGGGGGTGCGTGGGTAGGGTGTTAAAGTCACTGCAGTTGTTTGTCTCTCCGTGGCCACAATTAGCGTGTTGTGAGAAGGCGCCACGAGTTTCACGTGCTGCCATTGTGTGCGCCTGACTTCACAGGCCGCCGGCAGGAAGCCGCTTCGCTTGGAACTATGGCTGGAACCTCCGTCCCTCTCTCGGTCTTGGTCCTCAGCATCTGGAGGTAGCCGTGGGGGGTGGGGGGTGGGGCGGGAAGAAAAGATTCACAGGGGATGGGGGGGGGGGGGGGGGGAGAGAGAGAGAGAGAGAGAGAGAGAGAGAGAGAGAGAGAGAGAGAGAGAGAGAGAGAGAAAGTTGGTGCTTTACGCTCAGTCAACCGGTACGGTTATATCAGGGCGAAGAGAGAGAGAGAGAGAGAGAGAGAGAGAGAGAGAGAGAGAGAGAGAGAGAGAGAGAGAAGAGAGAGAATAATGGTGTTTACGCCTAGTCAACCAGAGAGAGAGAGAGAGGAGAGAGAGAGAGAGAGAGAGAGAGAGAGAGAGGAGAAGAGAGTAAGTAGTAAGTAAGTAACTTGGTTAACGCCCAGTCAACCGGTACGGTTATATCAGGGCGAAGAATGAGAGAGAGAGAGAGAGAGAGAGAGAGAGAGAGAGAGAGAGAAGAGAGAGAAGAGAGAGAGTAAGATAAGTAGTAAGTTGTGTTACGCCCAGTCACCGGTACGGTTATATCAGGGCGAAGAATGAGAGAGAGAGAGAGAGAGAGAGAGAGAGAGAGAGAGAGAGAGAGAGAGAGAGAGAGAGGAGAGAATACTATGGAAACAGTAACCAGAGAGAGAGAGAGAGAGAGAGAGAGAGAGAGAGAGAGAGAGAGAGAGAGAGAGAGAGAATAACTTGGTGTTTTACGCCTAGTCAACCAGAGAGAGAGAGAGAGAGAGAGAGAGAGAGAGAGAGAGAGAGAGAGAGAGAGAGAGAGAGAGAGAGAGAGAGAGAGCACATACATCGCGCAAGCTTTGAAAATGAACTTTTTTTAAACACCAGGGGTAATGAAACGGAAGTGAAAATGAAGGTTCGCTGTAAGTCGTCGTTTCCGAGTTAGATATGCCACTGCGGAAGAATGCTGCATTCAAATTACGACAGGACTCAACTCAGCATAACAGAACATCTCTTCAGAAATAAAGACAAAGAAGACAGTGTCCATCAACAGCGGTGGTAGCGATTTCTTTAAAACAAACAAACAACAACAACAAAACCTAAATTTAAAAAAATTAAAAAGAGAGAAAAAAGATGGAAATTCGCAATCAAGAGTCCTGGCGTACTTCGCATTCTCAGTACGAAGGAAATAACTCTTCAGCCAAGATTGTGTCCGAGCTGAAGTCACCCCGTACCTATCACAACCTTCCAAATCCCTTCAACTTTTTTTTTTTTTTTTTTAAAGAGCAGGATCGAGAAACAAACGCCGCCGCGCCTCCGGTGAAAAGAGCCCCGCTCAACTCAACAGATTCCTGGCAAATGACTCACTTTTAAGGCAAGTTATTGTAGTTTATAGCCCACCCTGTAGTCTAATCCGCGGCCGGTTTACCCAAGCCTTTGTATCGACTTTGCGGAGCTGTGTCAACACCTCATCCGGCAAGGGACCGCGTCACGCAGGTTGCCCGGGACTCGTGGACGAGCTGTTCGTGTTGAGCCAACAGTCGCTCGTTTCATCTGGCGCTGGCTACAAGGATCCCAACGGTTCGTTGGGACTTGATCCCTAATCGTCGGGAACGACCCGCGGTGTTCAGAGGAAGCACTCGACATCAAAGTTGACCGGGCCTGTCGGGCTGTCAGGGCGACACTCGCTGACTGCTCCCTGGTACAATTTATGAAAGCGTTTAAGATTGCGGGCGCGGGATGTTTATGAAATTTTGTCGTTCCTGTTGTCGCCCGCGCTGGCTAAAGGCCTGTTCTTTATGGCAGAGAGAGAGAGAGAGAGAGAGAGAGAGAGAGAGAGAGAGAGAGAGAGAGAGAGAGAGAGAGAGAGTTCTTTATGGCCAAGAGGGGAGGTTACAAGTTTGTTCTTTATGGCCGATAAAGGAGGTGGAGGAGGGTAAAGTCTTTTCATTTATGGCAGAACATTTTGGGGGGAATAAAACTATGTTCGTTATGGAAGAGAGAGAGAGAGAGAGAGAGAGAGAGAGAGAGAGAGAGAGAGAGAGAGAGAGAGAGCCAGGATTGTTGTTGAGCGGTTACTGGTGGTTGGTTGTGGACTATGCAAGATGCCGGCTCCCCTCTCTGATAAAAGGTCGTTGGGGATATTTACGACAGTGGCCAGTCCGAGTGTGTCTTTTATCTGTTTGTTAATTCATAAATCGCGCATTGGGACTCATATTAAACGGCACCGTGGTTGGATACAAGATAAACTCGGCCTTTCTGGTCGCTTTCATGCTGCACCCTTGTTTATTTGCCTTCGCCAGCCACGTTATTTCTGCGGCGAGATGAGAGAGCAGAAAGGGGCGAAAGCAACGCTCGGCTGTCGTGCGTGTTGGCCCACAAGTCCTTGAAGTGTCGGCTGCAGTGGGTGGGGTGGGGGTGGGGTGGGGTTCAGCGGGCGATGTAGCGAATGTGACTAGGCGCTAGCCACCTGAGAAGTGAGGCGGCCGTCTGGTGGTTATTAGTTCGCCACTTTCCTGTTTCCCTTCGTGTTTCCTTTTCTCTCAGTCTCCCCCTCATGCTCGGTCTCCGCATCCCACGAGAGAGAGGAGGAGCGAGGGAGGGAGGGAGGGAGGGAAGAAATGGGTCTTGGAGAGAGAGGGGGAGGGGGAGGAAATGTCACAGAGAGAGAGAGAGAGAGAGAGAGAGAGAGAGAGAGAGAGAGAGAGAGAGAGATTCTACACGCATGATTTCAAACACCCAAACAGTGTCTCTTTCTGCTCTCTCTCTCTCTCTCTCTCTCTCTCTCTCTCTCTCTCTCTCTCTCTCTCTCTCAGACACAGTTCTTCTCTCTCTGACACATTTCTTCCCCCCATACCCCCATCTCTCTCTCTCTCTCTCCTCTCTCTCTCTCTCTCTCTCTCTCTCTCTCTCTCTCTCTCTCTCTCAGACGCCCACAATCTCGATCGCATTTCCGTGCAACAGCCCCTCTCTAATTCAAATTCCCGCCATCTCGATCGTTAAAAAAATAAATAAAAAAATCCGCTCAATATCTAACGCGTTCACTTTTTCACCCTGCGCATATTTTGGTTTCAGGTTCGTGCAAACCTTTCGTGAACAGCCGTCAAAGTGCGTCTAAATTGAAACAATCTATAAAAAGGACCAAGCACAGACAAGAGAGAGCAGACTAACATTAATTCCTCTAAATTCCTGTCCTCTTTGTCGAATTCTCATTTGACCACAATAACCCGAAGATAATATTTTCATGGGTCAATGTTGGTTCGCACCCGCTGACTCCCCATCAGGTTGTAGGAGATGCAAACACTTCACGCTCGGCTGCATTGCTAGCTTGCTTGTGCGTGACGCACTCTCGCCACTGCAAATACATGCAAAATACCCCCTCTTCCAACTACAAACCACTACATCCACGGCGTAGGAGAGAGGAAACGGTACAGGAGTTTTCTTTTGGCGGTTTTACCTTTTCGCTCTATATTCGACGCATCGAAAGAAGGTATGCACGTGATGATCAAGAAGTCTTGTGATGTGTGTATGGTTTGCACGTGTGTGTGTGTGTGTGTGTGTGTGTGTGTGTGCGTGCGTGCGTGCGCGCGCGCGCGCGCGCGCGCGCGCGTGTGTGTGTGTGTGTGTGTGTGTGTGTGTGTGTGTGTGTGTGTGTGTGTGTGTGCCGTGAGTGCATGCGTGCGTTTAGCGGTCGGCGGTGAACTGCGGCGGTGGTGCAAGGATTCTGGGGCTTTGTCGGAGAAATCATGTCTGGGCAAATTTTGGCCGGTGAAGCTCCAACGGAAAGGTTCTTGTTGCGCGCGCGCGCGTGTGTGTGTGTGTGTGTGTGTGTGTGAGTGTGTGTGTGTGTGTGTGTGTGTGTGTGTGTGTGTGTGTGTGTGTGTGTGTGTGTGTGTGTGTGTGTGTGTGTGTGTGTGTGTGTGTGTGTGTGTGTGTGTGTGTGTGTGTGTGTGTGTGTGTGTGTGTGTGTGTGTGTGTTGCAAGTGGTTATGAGAAAGACGTTGTATTATTTTGTAATCTGTGCTTCCGGCTCATGTTAGGTATAAGCGTTTTGTAGATACTCCTTTACGTTACATTGCATTACATCATGATGTCACATTGCATTACATTATGATGTCACGTTGCATCACATTATGATGTGTAACGGAGGGGTATCAATAGAAGGTTTCTTTCAGTACGATTCGTTTTATGAAAGTGGATGCTTGTGCGTCGTATGTGATTCTAAAACCTCAAAACAAAACAAAAAAACAATGCAAAATCGAGAGAGAGAGAGAGAGAGAGAGAGAGAGAGAGAGAGAGAGAGAGAGGAGAGAGAGAGAGAGAGAGAGAGAGAGAGAATGCCACATGCAATCTTTCATTTGTGAAGTCCCCGTGACCTTGAGAGAAGGTTCAACTTGTTGTTCAAAAATTTAATATGTTTTGTTTTACGAGTAGGTCGTAAGAAACACTTTAAAACAAAATCTTTCAATTTTAATTGCCTGTCGTTGATTTTGACCTTAGTTCAAGGTCATAACAGTTGAAACTAAAAGCACACACAGTAAAGATTTTGTTTTAAAGTGTTTCTTACGACCTACTCGTAAAACAAAACATATTAAATTTGACAAAAGACAACGAACCAAATTTAATGATGGAGACAAAACTGATTTGGAAAACCACTATTTTTCAACATTGACAAAAGACCTCTTTGAAACCACATAAACATAATCTATTTTCTCCCACCTATAGGTAAAGGCACTGCATCCAACACGTATTAAAAACACCATGAAAAACCCCAAACAATAACAACAACAAAACAACAACAACAACAACAAAAAACGACTTCATAGTTCAGGAGCTGTGTGAGAGTCGAGGTGGCCGTCGAGGTGGCCGTCCTGGGCTGTCCGTCCTAACGAGCCTTCTGGCTTCCGTGGACGTAAAGATTTATTGAACCATGCTTCGGCATTGGTCTCAGCTTGTCCCTAATATGTCAGCCGATATCCGAGGACATTAAGTATCACTTCATCATCAACAAAAAACGAACAAAGACAACTTACCCTAGAGGAAATCAAACAGAGAAAACACAGTAGAGGAACCATTTTGTCATAAGACTACAAAGTACCTACAAACAAACAAATAAACAAAAACAAACATAACAACAACAACAACAAAAACACACACACACACACACTCACACAAACAAAACAAAACAACAACAAAAACAAAAGAAATCTTGTAACTGTAAGAAAACGTGACCAATATTTAAAGGAGCCGAAAGATTAACTGAAAGTGAATTTTGAAAAATAATAATGAAAGAACAAAACAAATACCGGTACTAAGGAGACGCAAGCTGGTGACAGCATGGTTGAGGGGGAGGGGGAGGGGGAGGGGGAGAGGGAAAGGTTCGGGGTTGGGGGGGGGGGGGGGGGGGGGGGGGGGGGGGGGATGAGGTATCAAAAAGAGTTCCTCGTGCAAAGACAACAGTTACATACAAGCTAGTTCATTTCCTGGGACGCAGACGTAGTCTTCGATTGTATTAGAGCAAATCTTTTGATGCTGCGAGCCAATATTGACAGGCCCCTCGCCATTTTATGGACACGTTGCCATTTCTAGTCAGCTGATCACGCACTGGCGTTTTGTCCTCTTCGAATCACCCAAATCCTATGCAGCAGCAATTTACTTTCCTTTAGAAAAAGGAAAAGAAACTTGCCCTTCAGAAAGTCACTTTTCTCTCTTCGCGAAACACTGCTCTGTTTGTAGAATGTATTCAAACCAATCTGGATTCGGGAATGTGTTTTCTGTGTTTGACCGTCGTCTCGCAAGCTTTCTTTGAAGACCCTCACGGTTCCCAGAAACAAAGCAGGGAGCGCTCTTTTTGTTTCCTGTTTGATGTGGTGTTTACGACGTTTACATTCCCCTCGGGAACGTCGCGATGAAAGAGGAAAAACTGCCCCTTGTAAAGCACGAGGTTAACATGTTGTACACACACTTGTTTCATAACTGTTATACCTCCAGCATTTGATGTGACAGCGGCGGGATAGAGGGCTAGATCAACGGAAAGCAGTATTTTGACGATTAAAGTAAACGATTGCGGTCGTGAGCCGGTTTGGCCTAGCGGTAAGGCGTTAGGCCGGTAAGCGGAAGGACCTCGGTTCGACACCGCTTCGGCTCTCCTTTCTCTTCAGAAAGGTTGTGGTTTGTGGACACTGCCTTGTGACTTTGTCCATCACTTCCTACTGAAACATTAAATGGCTCTCATCGCTGCCCATCTTAATGCAGGAATCATTCTGGTGGTGACAGTGTAGCGATAGGTATATAATCTCCCTCTTCACCCATCTCCATACCCCCTTCCCCCCCTTCCGCCCGTCCCTAATAAGCCTTGCGGTTTCTGTGGACGTTAAGCACAATGTTTACTTACGATTGCGGTTCTGATGGCCGCTGAGTACTTGAGCGCGACAAAGGGGACTTGTTGACTTGCACCACGTTTCCGGAGTTCACACCCAGACGGGGGATGTTTAAGATCTGTCATCTATATTGTGCTTTGCGTGCGCTCGGGGACAAAATCTAACGTAACTTCTGAGACTTTTTTTTTTCTTTCTGTCTCTTTTTTGTCTTCTTTTTCTTTCCCCCAGTACTGCCCCCCATATGTTGGTTGTTACATGTACTGCGTGAGGGAGCCTGCAAATTTCGTTAGTTTTACAGAAGCTAACCGTCTCAGAACACGTGATATCGGACAGCCATCAAAATCAACACACAAGGGAGTTAATTTTAGCGCTCGAAATACGTAACACAAGTACAACAAAGACCTGAGTCGCTTACGGTAACTCTCACCTGGCATGCGTGTAAATACAAGGTACATAAAGTCCACCAGAGGTACATCTTCAAAATCAAAATCAAAGCTGAAGATTGAAGATTTTTGCTTCAGAAATGTTTTGAATTTATATCGAATTTAGAAAACGAGTTGTTTTTCTCTTCTCTCCCCCCCCCCCCCCCCCCCCGAGTGCTTCCAAAGCCCCGACTCGCATGACACGTGTTTGCACCACTCGAGAAGAAATGTCAAAGAGTCCTTAGTATGCGACAGACGTGCTCTGACACTTGACGTGCACTGTTTAAAATTCCTAATTTTAACTTTTGATTTTGATCAGTGATTTTTGTCTGCCTGTCACTTTACGTGTGTTCAGCAAGATGCCCAGTGGACATTGCACCCGATAGGCGCCTACCGTTGCAAAGCGTCATCACAGACTGAACTAGGTTTTGGATTCATTGGCACTTTATGCCATTCAGTGTTACGCGCTTTCGGTGATCGTTTCTGCGAGTTGTTTGACCCCATCCCACTGCTTCCTTGTCAACGGGCAAGTACCTTCATTAGAGTAAACCACATAATTATGATCATCATTAGCATCATGACCATCATTATATCTGCCTCTCTTGTATAACTCTAAAATTCTCTCTCTGTCTGTCTGTCTCTCTGTCTGTCTCTCTGTGTGTCTCTGTCTCTGTCTGTCTCTGT
>JABMCL010000737.1:185000-190000 GCA_018857735.1 Alviniconcha marisindica | reverse complement strand
TGTGCAAGTTACAACTAAGTGCGTCAGTCTGTCAGCCTGTCCATATCGGAGACGGCGGGTGGGTGGGTGGGTGGGTGGGTGGGGGGGGGGGGGGGGGGGGGGCACTTTCAACTTCTGTCAACCTTTTAACGTTGGGGCTTGTAGTTGACATTCCTGCACTAAGTCTACACAGCTGCCAGCGCGACCAGTGGCGAGGTAAGTGAGAAAGCTATGTTGTAGCAAAGCATGAACAGGGACAAGCATTTTGAAAGTGAAGCAGGGCGAGAGAAAATATTTTGCTGATGACCTTTGCCTGTGTGCAAGGCTACACTCAGGCCCGATTGCGTTTCCAGCTGAATTATAGACAGCAGAAAAGCGGCTGAAAGAAAAAGACAGAATACCCCCTCCCCCCCCTAAAAAACAAACAAACAAAACAAATCCAGACACACACTCGCGTGGGCATAGACACATACTCACACACACACACACACACACACACACACACACACACACACACACACACACACACACACACACACACACACACACACACACACACACACACACACACACACACACACACACACACACACACACACACACACACACGCACACACAATTTGTTTTTCTGATCGTTTTTTGTCCAGTTGCTTTAATGTTGCAGACACTTTCAATGATCACTTCGTTTTTTGTTGATCCTTGACCGGGGTTGTCCCAAGGTGACCCTGTGTGATTGACAGGACGTTAATATCCAGTTACTAACTCACTAACTTGACCGGGGTTGTCCCAAGGTGACCCTGTGTGATTGACGGGACGTTAATATCCAGTTACTAACTCACTAACTTGACCGGGGTTGTCCCAAGGTGACCCTGTGTGATTGATGGGACGTTAATATCCAGTTACTAACTCACTAACTTGACCGGGTTGTCCCAAGGTGACCCCGTGTGACTGACAGGACGTTTAATATCCAGTTACTAACTAACTTGGAGGGGGAGGGGCGGCGGAGTTAGATAAGGGTTAGTAACTTGATTTTAATGGGAGGGGGTGGGGATGAGGGGTGAGTGTGTGTGTGTGTGTGTGTGTGTGTGTGTTCAAAATGCACTTACCTGACCCCCTGCCCTCCCCCCCCCCCCCCCCACCAGTGTCCAGGCATCATTCGTTCATCTACACTTAAGCAAGTTTTTTTTGTCCTTTGCTCCTCTTCTGACTTGGCATAAAGTTTTCCTGCCCATCGTCGTCCTCCCCCCGCCCCCCGCCCCCCACTCCCCCCCCCGCCCCCCCCCCCCCCCCCCCGCCGAAATCCCCCCCCACCCGCCTCCTGCCTCATTCCTGCACCGACCGGTCCAAAACTACCTGTGCTTGTTTCTACCCACGTGTTCTGATGGCGGACCGCTGTGCGTGACGCTGCCCTCTGTTGTCGCATAGCGCGAGAGTCAGCCGCCAGCTGGAGTAAACGTGCACGTGCACTCATTACGTGTGGCACGTACTGCACGAAGCGCACGTGCGAGGCATAGCCGGGAAGCCTAGACTGTATCAAGTGGCATCTGTCTTCCAGCAAACGGTGTAACGTTTATGGTGCTGATTGTGTAATAAGACATCAGCATCATCATCATCATCATCATTAGCATCATCATTAACATCATTACCAACAGCATCATGTTTATCGTCAAATCATTGTGGTCATGAAGAAATTACAGACAGGGGCAAGAAATGCACGTGACTAAACTTGAAAAAACAAACAAAAACATCAACCAACCACCCAAACAAAAACTCAACGAATCCAACTGAAACAAAGAGAAGTGGGGAGGGTCTTTATAAAGAAGAAGAAGCTTTTTGCTAGTACACACACACACACACACACACACACACACACACACACACACACACACACACACACACGAACACGCACGCACAAACGCACGCACGCACGCACGCACGCACACACACACACATACACACACAAATACAACTGTACTATCTGTTAGCAAAGGAATTTGCCTTTTGGCTCGTTATTCACATAAAACATTCAATGATTAATACTACAATAGAACATTGGACAATTAAATCAAATGCGAAACTAAACGGAAAAACAGTATTTAACACACACCCAACCACCCCCCCGTCCACACACACAAATACTCTCTCTCTCTCTCTCACACACACACACACACACACACACACACACACACACACACACACACACACACACACACACACACACACACACACACACACACACACACACACACACACACACACACACACACACACACACACACACACACACACACACACACACACACTTTACCCTCCCCCTCCCACACACACACAAACCCGCACTCACCAACACAATCACGCGCACGCAACCCATACAAAAATGCACAATGAGCACAGTCGCACCGTTAATTATCTGCGAAGATACTGCACCAAGCAGAAGATGCTGTGTAAATATAATTAATTCTCCGTCAGACTAAGTCTTCAGCACAGTGACTCGCGTCTCGGGAAAACGAAGTGTTGAGGAGCTTGAGACACCACCTGCGGGCACTGACAAAGCCAAGGACAACGCGTCATCGATCGCCTGGAGGAGAGAGGCGTGGAAAGAGGAAGCGCTCGACGATCTTTCTTAAAAGGGCGAAAAAGGCCCATCGTCAATCACACCAAATCCGGAACCGTTTTAAAGGCAACGTTGGGGAAACTTCTAGGAGACAGGGTGGACGCGTATGGGCTGGTAAGCAGAGGGACCTCGGTTGGGATCCGCTTCGGCTCTCCTTTCACTTCAAAAGTTGTGGTCTGTGGATACTGTCTTGTGACTTTGTCCCTCACAATTACGAAACATTAAAATGGCTCTCATCGGTGCCCACCTTAATGCAGAAGTCATTCTGGTGGTGACAGTGTTGCCATAGGTACCTAATCTCCCTCTCCCCCCACCTCCGTACCTCTTCCCCCCCCCCCCTTCTCCCCGTGCCTAATAAGCCTTGTGGTTTCTGTGGACGTTAAGCACCATGTTTACTTACTTACTTACGCGTATGGGCTTTTCCGAGCGCATAGATACCACCTCAAACTGAACAACAACAACAACAACAACAACAACAACAACAACGAAAACATCCAAGGTATGTATGTATAAGCCTACATAGCCGAGCTCTGCCTCTTTGTGCGCCTCTCTGAACCAAGCGATCGATGATGGGATCCAAAAAGTATGAAGTCGGAATCGAAGACTGTTGCTTTCGCTGTCTGACTGCTGTGCCCCTGTCACTCCGAGCAAGAGTTCCGCCCCTTGGCGGAGTTTGCCAGGACTAGGCCTACTGCGCTAGTGTTGTACGCCTGTCTGATACTTATTACGTATGTCGACAGTGTAGGCGGAGTCAACGTGGTGGGTGTGGCCCATCGTCATCATCATGGTCGTCGTCATCATCATCATCATCGTCATCAATGTATTTCTCTCTGTCTGTCGTCTGTCTGTCTGTCTGTCTCTCCCTGTTTGTCTTTGTTTCGGTCTGTCTCCTTCCTCTCTCTCTCTTAAATGGATCAAACACGACAATATTGGTATCAATGATACTAGTGCTGCTACTCATCATTCGATAATGTTACTAATAATGATGATTGTGATAGCTACATTATTATGATCACTCTCACGTAGTATGTATGATCTCAGTGTAACATCACGCTGACATTAGTGTGTAGCATCATGCTATGTACCTTTGATGTGGTACCTTGTGTTTACTCGCATGCCTGATGAGAGTTACCGTAGGGTGATTCGGGTCTTCGCTGTTGTCAGTGTTCATGTGGCGTGTTCCGAGTGTTTGTTAACTAACTCCCTTTGCTTGTTGTTTGTAGCACTATGATGTGACAACTTCACATGCACTCGGATGCTGCTGAGAGCGCAGGCACCACCGCCACCACTACCACCACCATCACCATCACCACACTCACCACCACCAGCACTATGATGTGACAAACTTCATATGCATCCTGAGAGCGAAGTCAACTGCAAAAATCATCACGACGACGACCATCCCCACTACCACCACCACCACTACCACCACCACCCCACCACCACCACCACCACCATTATGATGTGACAAACTTCACATGCACTCGGATGATGTTGAGAGCGCTATCAACTGCAAACATCATCACCATTATCACCACTACCACCACCATCACCACCACCCCACCCCCTCCACGCCCACCACCACCACCACCACCACCACCATCACATCATCATCATCATCATCATCATCATCATCATCAAGAGGAGAGGATGGAGAAGACGAACACCACTAAGACCGCAACTACCTTTAACAGCATTAACACACGAGCAACAACAGAAACAAACAGCAGCATTAGATAACTACAGCAAAACCAGGCACATCTGTCAACTTTATGGCCCCTTTCTGTTTTTCCTCTTTCGGGGTGTAAAATCTGCAAAAGAGAATAGACGGATTAAAAATGAAAACTCTCCCACCCATTCCTCCACTTAGCCGGTTGGCCTAGCGGTAAGGCGTTAGGCTGGTAAGGAGAAGGACCTCGGTTCGATACCGCTTCGGCTCTCTTTTCGCTTCGAAAGGGTTGTGGTTTGTGACTTTGTCCCGCACAATTAATGACACATTGAAATGGCTCTCATCGCTGCCCATCTTGATGCAGGAGTCGTTCTGGTGTGGACACTGTCTTGTGACTTTGTCCTTCACAGTTAATGACACATTAAAATCGTTCTCATCGATGCCCATCTTGATGCAGGAGTCGTTCTGGTGGTGACATAATATCGTCACCCCCCCCCCTCCCACTCCACTCCCTACCCCCTCCCCTCTCCCCGTCCCTAATAAGCCTTAGACTGTTTCTGTGGACGTTAAACACCATGTTTACTTACCCATTACCCCAGTACCACTCCACCCCTTTCTCACCTTTCCCTTTCTTTTCCCCTCTCTCTCTGTCCCTTTTATTTACTCTCCCTCTCTTTCCCCCTCTGTCTTCTCCCTTCTCTCTTCCCCACCTATGTCCCCTCTCTTCCCCCCCCCCCC
>JABMCL010000737.1:167500-180000 GCA_018857735.1 Alviniconcha marisindica | reverse complement strand
TTAACTTCAACAACTCATCAGGACGACGGCCGAAAACATCCAAGCAAGCAACCCAACGTCAGTCGCAACACAACTCATGTGTGTGTTTTAGCGTAGTTATTCAGTACACTGTATTACATATACCTGTTTGTGTTTTAGTATAGTTATTACGTACGTATGTATATATGCCTGCATGTATGCATGTATGTATGTATGTATGTATGTATGTATGTATGTATGTATGTATGTATGTATGTATGTATGTATGTATGTATGTATGTATGTATGTATGTATGTATGTATGTCTGTCTGTCTGTGTCTGTCTGTCTGTCTGTGTGTAAGTATGTATTATTGTTATTATTAAGACGTTCAACCTGGTCACAGCAGAGACGCTACATGCTGTAGTGACTTTTGGTCAGAGCAGAACCGTGCCGGACTCAGCCACGGAGCAAGCGCATATCGCACAAGCCGCATCGCCCACGCAACCAGATGCTGGACTCAGTCTCAGTACAGAACGTCGACTCCAGAGACACCTCCTCAGTCGCCACCGACTTAGCTGAGCGAGATTCACCGGAGCGGAATAACGCCTGCTGGTGAAGAGGAAGCTGATTAAGGTCATTATCAACTCATCCCCTTCGGCCACGCGGCTTCCAACGCCGGCCACGCCACCATCAGCGCGCCTCTGGCCGCCGCCATGTTGAAAAAGGGGAGAGAATGGAAGGGGAGGGGCTTCACTGGGAGGAGCGGAAGCTGAATGCCCGGCCTTTGGACTCCGTCAGTGTTTGCCCATCTTTGCCACTACGACTCGGCGACGCGCCGCTGCTGGCGTGATTTCTGTGCTTCACTGAGAGGCATGCAGGGATGCTGGACTATTCTTGATGTAATCATGGAAGGATTCTCGACTACTGATTCTTGATATATGCATGGATTCTGGACTATTTCTGATGTAATCATGCAGGGATGCTGGACTATTCCTGATGTAATCATGCAGGGATGCTGGACTATTCCTGATGTATGCATGGATTCTGGACTATTTCTGATGTCATCATGCAGGGATGCTGGACTATTCCTGATGTATGCATGGATTCTGGACTATTTCTGATGTCATCATGCAGGGATGCTGGACTATTCCTGATGTAATCATGCAGGGATGCTGGACTATTCCTGATGTATGCATGGATTCTGGACTATTTCTGATGTAATCATGCAGGGATGCTGGACTATTCCTGATGTAATCATGCAGGGATGCTGGACTATTCCTGATGTAATCATGCAGGGATGCTGGACTATTCCTGATGTATGCATGGATTCTGGACTATTTCTGATGTAATCATGCAAAGATTCTCGACTATTTCTAATGCAGTCATGCACGGGGATGCTGGACTATTCCTGATGTAATAATGCAGAGATTTGTGATTATTTCTGATGTAAAAAACAAATAAATCTCAAACAAGAATGACTGCTAGCAAACACATAAAAGGTTAAAAAGAACGCTATTTTCGATTAGGACAAAACACAACGTGAGAATTTTCCATGTAATTCCCTTTTTCAAGCTACAAAACAAACTCTTAAACCAAAGGAAACGGTGAAAAATCAGATGTAGGAAACTTATCTGCTTTGGGTTGAGCTATGTTGTTTTCGTGTCCAGTGTTTGGCATGATGCTGGGATGATGCTAGATACTTTAAAGCAACAACAACGACAGCAGCAGCATCACCACAACGGCCACCACCACTACCAAAGAGAAAACTAATCTTTGCCACCATCTCTAGCAGCTACCAACCATAGCACCAGCAAAGATTGAAGCGAGAGAGAAATAAGAGGAAGATATTAGAGAATGTTTTCAAAGCGACAAAAGGGGTCACGCTAAATATCATGTACAGAACTTTCTATACAAAACAACACAAAAAGTGTCGCTGAACTTTATGCACAAAACAACACAACATAAAAATATACAGTAAATATACAAAACTTTATATAAAAACAATACAACACAAAAAGAGTCACAGTCAATATACAAAACATTATATAGCAACAATGCAACACAAAAACGTCAGTCGAACGAAATAGATGTAACTTTATATACAAAACAAAACAACACAAAAAGAGCCACACTAAATAACAATATGGAACTTTGTATACAAAGCACTAGAACACAAAAGAATAGCACTGAACAATTATAGCTTTATGCACAAAACATTACAACACGAAACTCGCACTAAATGTATGGAACTGTACATATACAAAAACTGATTCAGAAATTAATCAGTAGTTAAACCAGTCAGCATCCCACTGGCGGCAACGTGAATGCTCCGGGTCAGGAGATGTCTACGGTCATAATTCGACTGCAGGGAAAGAACACGTTCGTCTTGACACTGCAAGCCTCTCTCTTGTGTTTCTATCTCTCTCACACAGCGAGGCCCAGCCTCTCTCTCTCTCTCTCTCTCTCTCTCTCTCTCTCACACACACACACACACACACACACACACCACACACACACACACACACACACACACACACACACACACACACAACACACACACACACACAACAACCACACACCACACACACCACACACACACACACACACACACACCACACACACACACACACAACACACCACACACACACACACACACACACACACCACACACAACACACACACACACACACCACACACACACACCTCACCACCACACACACACACACACACACACACACACACACACACACACACACACACACCACACACACACACACAACCACACACACACACACACACACACACACACACACACACAACACACACACACACACACACACACACACACACACACACACACACACACACCACACACCAGACACACACACACACACACACACACACACACACACACACACACACACACACACACACACACACACACACACACACACACACACACACACACACACACACACACACACACACACACACACACTGTCTCTCTCTCTCTCTCCTGCCTCTTGTTGAATGGTTGGAGGGGAGGGGGCCGCGAGCTGATGTGATTAGCTGAAGCCAATCCAGAGACCTGGCTACACACAACAGATAGACGATGAACTCTTGCAGAAAGCGCGAGGAGAGGGGCTGATTGAGTGGACCAGCACCACCGCGTCATTCCAATAACATTTTGCGCCTTTCCGCTGCTTAGCTGATCGCTAATCCAATCGGCCCTCAGTTGCGCTAGCAATGTCTGGCCGCTCCGCCAAACCCCTGCAGCAGCAGTGCCTATGTGATGAGCATACAAGAGCGGAAAATATTTTCATTCGTCGCATCCACAAAGACCGGCATTGGGCGGCAAATTGAATTATTTTGATCCTAAGTGCTTGGCATTCTTTCAGCGCTCCTCTGCAGCCAAAGGCCTTTCCAACGTCGTGATTAGGCTGATTGGGTTTCTGCGGCAATTCAATATTGGCCGAGATTTTGTTCGCGGCCCCTTCCTGCTAAACGGAAGGGAGGAAAATACTTGAATTAACAGACTCCCCCGTTTCTCTCTAACCCCTTTTGCACCTCCTTCAGGGGACGTCATGATCCAATCAAGGGAGGCAACTACATCTCCGAGAGCAGCCCCCTCATCAATCCCAGAATGCAGTTTCGGGAAATAAGGATTTCCGGGCGACTCATTTCCACAACAGGAAGTCTTTGACGACAAATGTTAGTCTTGATTCGACTCTGTTTTTTAGGCTGTTATCTCGTTCAGCGAGTGACATTCAAAATCAAAGGGCGACAGAAAGTTTCTTTCGACTTTTACATCGTGTCTGCGTGTGGCTTGTTAACATTCTTTCTGACTCTTAGATTTACGGCACGGTTCTGAAGATGCTTATGCGAGTGTGATGTGCGTTATTTTACTTATGCATCACTCTCTCTCTTGGTGTGTGTGGGTGTTGTTGCTGTCTATAAGTTATGTAGTTTTATTTGGTTATTTAAATCGGTTTTGTATTTTTTTCTCTTTTTTTTCTATCTTCACTTTTTCGCTTAATCAGTAGTAGTTTAGCGAGGAACGGTTGTTGGGTCTAAATGAACCTAAACTACAAACCTTACTCTTTCTCTATCTCTCCCCCCCCCCCGTGTGTGTGTGTGTGTGTGTGTGTGTGTGTGTGTGTGTGTGTGTGTGTGTGACACACACACACACATGCGCGCGCGCGCACGCGCGAACGCATGTACACAACAAATGAACGCATGTACACATAAACGAACACACGCACACATACACACACACGCATGCGCGCGCACACTCACAGAGACATGCCACACATGTAAACAATGTATAAACATATACGCGTGCATCCACACACACGCACGCACGCACGCACGCACGCACGCACACACACACACACACACACACACACACACACACACACACACACACACACACACACAACAAAACAACGACAGCAACCGAAAACCAGTAATGGAAAACACATTTGCCCAATTAGTTTCAGACTCCAGCCCAAATACCCGCATCCTAGGACACTCGAATAAATCAACGTAACTGTTCGCCTGACAAACGAGTCTCATTGACCGCTTTGAAACGAGCGGGTTTCAAGTCTCCTGCACAAGGTGTGGGACACACACACACACACACACACAAAACCCCACTGCTCGCCCTCCTGGTCGTGCATCATGCGCCGCTGCCAATTCAGAAGAGCGAGATACTCGTTAGCGGACGGTTCAAATCGGCCGAACAAGGGGGGACAGATGGGGAAATACCGCCGTTAAACACTCGATGGCCGTGAGTCGCTAGTTTTATACACATGCACTGTCGTTGTGTTAGAAATGAAATCTAAAGGCTGGGAAAAAGGAGAGAGAGAGAGAGAGAGAGAGAGAGAGAGAGAGAGAGAGAGAGAGAGAGAGAGAGAGAGAGAGAGAGAGAGAGAGAGAGAGAGGAGGGCGTTGCGATCCACATTCAATTCCAAAGGCATCAGAAGCCAAATCATATTGTTTCCTGCAGTGCCTTGTGCATCACGTTACCGGACTATTATTACTTTCTCTGCTCTCCGGGCAACATTAGATCAGTCCAATGTCCAGTCGTCCATCCCTGGTCATCTCTAACCTGCCAGCAAAACGACTTCACGCTGGACAGGTCATAAAAGAGATCTTTGTCGCCGTGTCGGACACAAAGACTTACACCAATTTACACCAAATACGATCAGCTGACGCCAGCCAATGAAATTGCCACTCTTTGGCTCGATCTCTAGACATCATCCAATGAGGGCAATCCTGCGCTCGGCAGATGCTCAATTACGATTGGTCATTTGGTGGTGATAGCCAATGAAAGGCTTTCAGCCAATACTATTATCAAAAACATTATTAACCAATCAACGTTTCCTCAGATTGAAGACAGCTCTCGAGCTGGAACGCGGGGCAGGGACTTTGCGTCAATTATTGACCAGTCAAATGTATGCATCCACTTTTGAGGGGCAATTTGGGAAAAGGACAAGGCTGATTAGTGTTAGAATCAAAGAAGTTATTGGCCGTACAGTCACGTGTCTGCATCAGGGGACCCCTCTCTATCTGCACGAAGAGTTAGAAATCGCCATTTGCGAATTGCATTCGCCACTGACATTATTGATCAACGGATTTGGGGAGACATTTTTCAAGGTTATAGAACGAGATGATCGGCGAACTGATCCGCGAACACTTGCCGGAGCAATTACTGGCAAGTGAAATGTATGAAATGTGTGAAATGCGTGCAGCCCGGCTGGACACCCGATGGTAGCACTGGCACAGCCCCATCCATCTCCACACAAGTTCCGCCAAAAAGAAATCGAAGACATAAATACGCCCAAAAGAACGCTTATTTAATAGGACATTTATTTATTGTGTGTTTGTGTCCTAATAAATAAGCGTTCTTTTGAACCTTTCATGTGTTTGGATCTTGTTTTAGAACGCTAGCAGTCATTCTTGTTTCAGCCTCTTTTTTTTCTTTTTTTCTTTTTCTTTTTTTTTACATAAAAACGCATTTGTTCTCTCTCTCTTGGGTGCTTATTTTTTGTGTCTTCTTCTTTCTTTATCTGCTTGTTCATTTTGTGTGTGCTTTGTGTGCTTTGTGTGTGTGTGTGTGTGGGGGGGGGGGGGGGGGGGGGGACATTAATTAATGCAAAGATTAAAACGGCATGAAAAATCAGAAGAAATGATCCGAGTCAACAGCACTGTTGTTTAATCATCACTGCACTGTTGTTTAAACACCGCTGATTGGTCTGGAAGTCATCATCTCGACGGCCAACTAAACGGGTACAGCGTCAAGCCATTATTTCTTTAAGCGACATTGATATTGCGTATGCATAATTATGCAAACGAATAACAGTTAACAGGGATGGTGATATAGATCGATTTTAATAAACACTTTAAGACAAAAAGCAACAAAACATCGTCGTCGTCGTCGTCGTCGTCGTCGTCATCATCGTCGTCATCATCATCATCATCATCATCATCATCATCATCATCATCATCATCATCATCATCATCATCGTCGTCGTCGTCGTCGTCGTCGTCTTCTTCAACTTTATCTTTCCTTGGGGGGTGGGGAGTGGGGAGGGTTATTGCATATTCAGAAGTTAAGGTACCTTCTGGAACACGTCGTAAATAGTGAATCAGACTTTTAGTTGTCATTGGATGCATTGTGCTTTCCTTGACACGGCCTTCGCGTTGACTTGAAGCTTGGATCAGGCAGAAGAGGCCTGTCTACAGCTTAACGCGGAGTATTCCACTACACCTTTCTTCTTCTTCACTCCTTTCTAATTATATACATATGAAGCCTTTCTTCCATGAAAAAAAAAAAAAAAAATTCTTGAAATGCATTGTTGTTTTCATTTTCAATTGCCAATGCCTTACTTTCTAAATGCATGCTTTTCACCTCTTCGCACTTTCTGTGGCAATGGTCAGTTTTCAAAGAGTATTACAAATGTTATGCCTTTGATCTTGATCCGTCGGTAAGACAAGACAAATATTCTGCTTTCCAATTAGAGACTATTTGGTTTAGGATTCCATGTTTCAAATCATAGCCATTTTTTTTATCACTTCGCCAAGGCAGTTTGTAGTTTGCTTTAGATTGCTCAACTGTTCTATTTCCCCCCGAATTTGTATGGCGTTATAGATAATATCTTCCGGCTAACTCTAAATGATTTTTATCCATACACATCAAACCTTACAAATATTAGCTAAGACAGGCATCACCCTGTTTTCTATTATCGTTTTGTAATTTTGAAGGCAACGCATTTTCCCTCTCTTCCTCAATTAATCAACCATTAGAGTTGATGGCGAATTATTTTCGTCTGCAGTCAGTGTCACAGAGAGCGAGACAATGAAAAATCAATGTTTTGCCCGCATAAGCTTTAATTGAAAAAGAGATTCTAAACACTTGCCGGGAGCAATCAAACAGTAGAAACACCTTGAGGTAAACATTCAAATGGAATAAAACATATGCTGCTGCACAAATTGGCTATGATTTGAGTTTGGAAATGAAAGATCTCTGTCTCTCTGTCTCTCTCTCTCTCTGTCTCTCTGTCTCTCTCTCTCTGTCTGTATATCTGTCTGTCTGTCTCTCTCTTCCCTCTCTCTTCCCTCTCTCTCATCCCTTCTCTCTATCTCCGTCTACCTGTCTCTCCCTATTCCCCTCTCCCCACTATCTCTTCCTTCTCTCTCCCCCCTCTCTTCCCTTTCTCTCTCCCCTCCTCTCTGTATCTCCGTCTGCCAGTCTCTTCCTATCTCACTCCCCCCTCCCTCTCTCTACCCTCTCTCTTCCCCTCTCTCTCACCTATTTCTCACCCTTTATTTCCCCCCTCCTCCCCACTCTCTCTCCTCTCTCTCCCCCCTCTGTCTATCTCGTCTGCATGTTAGTCTCTCCCTCTCCCCTCTTCCCCCCTCTTCCCCTCTCACCCCCTCTCTCCGTCTCTCCCCTGTCTCTGTCCCCTCTCTCATCCTCTCTCTCCCTCTGTCTCCCCCTCTTTCCTCTCCCCCTTCTCCCACTGTTTCCCTCTCCTCCATTCTCCACTCGCTCAGTCCTCTCTGCCCCTCCTTACATCCTCGTGTTTTCACATTCCCCCTATTCCTCCTTCCCCTATGCTCTCAAACCTCAAACCATCTCTCCCCCTCTCCCTCTCCCTTCTCCCTCCCTCTTCCCTTCCTCGTCCCAACTTTCCTCTCTCTCCCCTCTCTCTTCACCCTCTCCCCTCCCTCTCTCTGTCTCGTCTGCCTGTCTCTCCCTCTTAGCTTTTTTTCCCCCATCTCCCCCCCCTCCCTCCCTCTCTCCTTCTCTCTCACCCTGAGTCTCTGCCTCCCCACTGTATTGTTGTGTAAACAAGCGTGCACTTATTGATTGATTACTGACACAAATCGCAACAAATTCGTTAACTCGTAGTTATGCTTATCAGTTGTTCGCACGAACTTGGAAATGGTAGATGTATAAAATAATCTTGTTTAAAAATAATAATATATATTCGTTAAGTCATGCCACAATTGAACAGTCACTTTGAACGGGACATTATTCTCGCTTCCCATCGGCAATATCATTGAAAGTAATTTGTTTACAAGGTAATTTCCGTAGATGAAATAAAACAATATCTTCGCTTCGGCGATATCAGTGCAATTAACTTGTTTACCCAAAACGTCTCCATCGATGAGATCCAAAGAATCCCAGAAAAACCAATGTGCCCTTCACACACACACACACACACACACACACACACACACACACACACACACACACACACACACACACACACACACACACACACACACACACACACACACACACACACACACACACACACACACACACACACACACACACACACACACACACACACACACACACACACACACACACACACACACACACACACACACACACACACACACACACACACCAATTAAATGCAATAAATTCGCCGAGCTTAATGCCTGAGAGTTGATGCCTGAAAGCTTGATTCCAGAGAGCCAGTACAGTAAGTTGGCCGTGTTAGAGAGAGTCAGAACCTTTGTCAGTTAATACAGCAAAATGGCCGTTTGGCCGTGTTAGAAAGTGTCAGAACCGGTGCCAGTTAATACAGCAAGCTGCCATGTCAAATAATGTCAGAAAACTGCCCTCGTCAGAGAGTGTCAGAGTCTGTGCTGGAACAGATAGCCGGCCATGCCAGAGAGTGTCAACGAGTGTCAGAGCCTGTGCTAGGTGACCTTATCGGAAGGTGTCAGAAAACTGGCCGTGTCAGATCCAGTACACCACACAGGCTGTGTATGCTAGAGTGTGTCCGAGCCTGTGCTAGTACACCAAGGTGGCCGCGTTCCATGTCAGAGAGTGTCAGAGCCTGTGCTAGCTGACTATGTCAGTGAGTGTCAGAGTCTGTGCTAAAAGAGCAAGCTCGCCATGCCAGAGAGTGTCAAAGAGAGTCAGAGCCGGTGCTAGCTGGTAGAGCAAGCTGGCCATGTCAGAGAGTGTCAGAGCCTGCGCTAGCTGGCTATGTCAGAGAGTGTCAGAGCCTGTGCTAGAAGACCTCGTGGCCATGCCAGAGAGTGTCAAAGAGTCTCAGAGCCGGTGGCTAGCTGGTACCACAAGATGACCGAGTTGGAGAGTGTCAGGACCTGTGCTAGCTGGTACCACAAGATGACTGAGCGGAGAGTGTCAGGGCCTGTGTTAGCTGGTACCACACGATGACCGAGTCGGAGAGTGTCAGGACCTGTGCTAGCTGGTACCACACGATGACCGAGTCGGAGAGTGTCAGGACCTGTGCTAGCTGGTACCACAAGATGACCGAGTCGGAGAGTGGCAGGGCCTGTGCTAGCTGGTACCACACGATGACCGAGTCGGAGAGTGTCAGGACCTGTGCTAGCTGGTACCGCAAGATGACCGAGTCGGAGAGTGGCAGGGCCTGTGCTAGCTCAGCAAGCCGGCCGTGTCAGAGAGTGTAGGAAAGCTGGCAACACTTGACACAGACCTCAAGGACCAGCGCGAGGAAGACACCTTCACGCACGTCCTCCCACGGCTGAAGCGGCCATAAACTTCTTAGATTTCGATAAACACCCAATAACCGCGGCCCTGTTGTCGATCGTAGACTGTGAAAACTGTGCTAAGTACGAGCCGTTTCGTGCCCGGCTGACAGTTAAAGCTCGCTAAACGTTGGACACAATGTCGCGACAAAACGACGACTCCCGCATTGAAGAGCGGGTCAAGGGGTGAGCACTCTAGCGGTCCTGGCGACCACTCCAGCCTCGCGGCCACTTACCGGACAGGCAGTTCCGGGGGTGGAGAGCGTCGGTGGACCCCACTGCTGTCACACGGTTATGACGCCCTGTATATCTTACCTGCAATAACGCTGCAGGGTGGTGAACCACTTCTCCCCACGGCCAACTGGACCATAAGTCGATCTGGACACCATTCAGCAACGGAGTTAGTTAGATACTGGAGATTTCACCTGGACACCATCGCGGAGTTAGTTAGATGCTGGAGATTTGACCTGGACAACAGTCAGGAATGGAGTTAGTTGAGATACTGGAGATTTAACCTGGACACCATTCAGTTTGACCCGGACAACAGTCAGGAATGGAGTTAGTTTAGATACTGGAGATTTAACCTGGACACCATTCAGCAATGGAGTTAGATATTGGAGATTTAACCTGGGCACCACTGCGGAGTTGGTTAGATACTGGAGATTTAACCTGGACACCATTCGACAACAGAGTTAGTTCGATACTGGAGATTTAACATGGACACCATCGCGGAGTTAGCTAGATACTGGAGATTTAACCTGGACACCATTGCGGAGTTAGCTAGATACTGGAGATTTAACCTGGACACCATCGAGAAGTTAGTTAGATGCTGGAGATTTGGCCTGGACAACAGTCAGGAATGGAGTTAGTTTAGATACTGGAGATTTAACCTGGACATCATTCGGCAACAGAGTTAGTTCGATACTGGAGATATAACCTGGACACCATCGAGGAGTTAGTTAGATGCTGGAGATTTAACTTGGACACCACCGCGGAGTTAGTTAGATACTGAGATTTGACCTGGACACCATTCAGCAATGGAGTTGTGTAGATATTTGTTACTAGTTATGAACTGACAAAGGTTCTGACACTCTGTGACACGGCCAACGTGCTGTACTAGGTTTAGGGCATCAAGCTTTCAGGCATCTGGACACAATTCAACAAATGAGTTAGATACTTGATATTTAACCTGGATAACTAACCCAGACACCATTCAGCAATGGAGTTGGTTAGATACTTCAGATTTAAACTGGACACCACTGAGCAACGGAGTTAGTCAGAATTTTAATAGTTAACATGGACACCATTCAACTGTGGAGATAAATACTTGAAATTTGATCCGGAAACCGTTCAGCAATGGAGTTAGTTATATATTTGATATTTAACACGTACGCCATTCAGCAACAGGTCTACCTAGAAATTTGACATTTAAGTTGGACATCCTTCAGCAAGGGAGTTAGTCAGATATTTGATACTTACATACTTAACCAGGACATCATTCATAAACGGGGGAAGCTATATATTCGGTATTTAGCCTCCACACCGTTCAGCAACGTAGTTAGATACTTCATATTAACCTGGACACAGTTCAACAGCGGAGTTAAATACTTGATATTTAACCTGGAAACCATTCAGCAACAGAATTAGATACTCGGTATGTAGCCTGGAAACCATTCAGCAACGGAGTTAGTTCGATAGGTATTTAACCTGGAAACCATTCAGCAACGGAGTTAGTTCGATAGGTATTTAACCTGGAAACCATTCAGCAACGGAGTTAGTTCGATAGGTATTTAACCTGGAAACCATTCAGCAACGGAGTTAGTTCGATAGGTATTTAACCTGGAAACCATTCAGCAACGGAGTTAGTTCGATAGGTATTTAACCTGGAAACCATTCAGCAACGGAGTTAGTTAGATACTTAATATTTAACTGAACATCATTCACCAACGGGGCTAGTTAGACATTTGGTATCTAACCTCGACACCATGCAGGCACAGTGTTAGATACTTCATATTTCTCTTGGGCACCATTCAACAGCGGAGATAGATATTTTATATTTAACCCGAAAACCATTCAACAACGAAGTTATTTACTTTATAGAGGTCCGGAGAATGAGTCTGACAGCATCATTTTCAAATAATCTAATCTTTGGGAAAAAGGGGGAGAGAGAGGGGCATTGAGATTGAGAGAGAGAGAGAGAGAGAGAGAGAGAGAGAGAGAGAGAGAGAGAGAGAGAGAGAGAGAGAGAGAGAGAAACACATACACACACACACACACACACACACACACACACACACACACACACACTCACTCTTTCTCTCTCTCTCTCTCTTTCACACACACACACACACACACACACACACACACACACACACACACACACACACACACACACACACACACACACACACACACACACACACACACACACACACACACACACACACGAGCTTTCAGACATGACACTGTTGGTCACTTCTCAGACAGAAAGAAAAAACA
>JABMCL010000737.1:147500-150000 GCA_018857735.1 Alviniconcha marisindica | reverse complement strand
AGACAGACAGACAGACAGACAGACAGACAGAGACAGACAGAGACAGAGAGGCAGAGAGACAGAGAGAGATACCTAAAAATTAAAAAGAAATTAAAAGATAAACACTACAAAAATATTTAAAAACAAAACAAAACAAAAAACAGAGAGAGAGAAAAAAAAAAATCTGCGCCAAAACACCTGAACATGTTTGAGATCAGGTCAGATCAGGTACATAGCGGCCGAGAGAAGGAGACGCGAGCGAAAGACAAATCCATTTGCACGACAGATCAGGGTCCTTTGCCCGCCGAGTTTAAACACACAAACAAACAATGAGGACAAGCTCGGCTCAAGAGTTTGCTCGGAATTCCCTATATTAATTCTCCCAGCATCATAACCAGGGCCCCCCGCCCCCCGCCCCCCCCCCCCCCCCCCCCCCCCCGCCTGCCCCCCCGCCCCCCCTTCCCACCGCCACCCCCCCACCCCCCATTCCAGCCCAGACGCCTTCTGTCGACCACACACTGCGCTGCCGGCACAAGCGCGAGGGGTACTCACCCGAGGGTGGCCGGGTGCGAGTAAACAGCTCCGCAACAAGGCCGGTCATTGATTAATCCACATCTTACGTGTGCAGCACGGGTACTTTGTGGTCCATAGACACCCTGACACCTGGCTAGCAGCACGCTAAAAACTCAAAGTATTAAAAAAAAGAAAAAAAGAAAAGAAGCCAAAAGATGGTGGGGAAGAGAGGGAGGAAGAGAGGTGGAGGGGGAGTGCGCGCGCGGTGTGTGTGGTGTGTGTGTGTGTGTGTGTGTGTGGTGTGTGTGTGTGTGTGTGTGTGTGTGTGGTGTGTAGTTTGCATGCCTGCGCGGCGCGCGCGCGCGGCGCGTGTGTGTGTGTGTGTGTGTGTGTGTGTGTGTGTGTGTGTGTGTGTGTGTGTGTGTGTGTGTGTGTGTGCAGGGCGTGTGGTGGTATACGCGCATGCGTGTATGTGTGTGTGTGTGTGTGTGTGTGTGTGTGTGTGTGTGTGTGTGTGGTGTGTGTGTGGTGTGTGTGTGTGTTTTGTGCAGGAGTGTATGTAGTGGCGCGCGTGCGGGTGTATGTTCGTTTGTGTGTTTGCATGCGTGCGTGTGTGAGCGGGCGTGTGCGTGTGTGTACGCGCATGCGCACGCGTAGGTGTTTGTGTGTGTGTGTGTGTGTGTGTGTGTGTGTGTGTGTGTGTGTGTGTGTGTGTGTGTGTGTGGTGTGTGTGTGTGTGTGTGTGTGTGTGTGTGTGGTTCAAATGCTATATATACATATATGTAGCCCATATGGATGTTGGCTTTCATTATAAAGCACCAAGGCCGCAGGTTTGTAAGTGTATAATTAATATTATTATTCCGAATATCTGCGATATCAAATGCCTTATTTACAGGTAGCAGTTTCCTTATACTTAGAACACTTCCTCGCTCTCTGACAATCTTGGCAATGACTGACTGACTGAACGATGTAACACAAGGATAAAGCTTTAGGCACGAATGCCTGTCGGCCTTGTCCTCCATACAGTTAGGCTACAACACAACCAAACTGTACAACCAAACTGAGTTAAAAACAACACACACACAGACACAGGGACACAGACACACAGACAGAGAAACACACACACACACACACACACACACACACACACACACACACACACACACACACACACACACACACACGCACGCACGCACATACTCACGCACGCACGCACGCACGCATGCATGCAGGCACGCACGCACACACACACGCAGGCGCACACGCACGCACACTCACACGCACGCACGCACGCACGCATGCATACATGCACGCACGCACGCACATACACACGCACGCACGCACGCACGCACGCAGGCACGCACACACACACACACACACACACACACACACAACAACAACCAACAGCAACAACAACCTCAACAACAGCAACAACCACTCCCTAGAGAACAAGAGGGAGAGGCGGAAATGAAAGATAAAACTGTGACAAGAAACAAAAAAGATTACGAAACGGAAGTGAAATTGAAATAGCTAATTTAACTTTAACAAAGAAGAAAGTAACAACAACAACCAACAAACCAACCAACCAACCAACAAACAAACAAACAGACAAAACAAAGCCAAAAACAACATTAAAAAAACAACAACACATAGCTTAAGTCTCAGACTCATGAAAACTAGTAAGCGAGGCGCGTCAGTGAATATATAGGTACCACTGTACATTGCAGCTGCACCTGACACAGCGAAATCAAGTGAGCAGCCTTGTTTTATACCCTCGCCCTGTTTCGATACAGTACTGAAGAGGTTTTCCAAACTCAGAACACTTCAAAAAATGCATATTTCCGATTTCGTGTGAAGGTTTGCTGTGGTACAGAGCGTGCAAACAAACCGTTGTGACGGGCGAGACTAAACCAAAGAGAATTGATTAGCCTGCTCCTTGTGTGTGTGTGTGTGTGTGTGTGTGTGTGTGTGTTGTGCGTGTGTGTGTGTGTGTGTGTGTGTGTGTGTG
>JABMCL010000737.1:137500-142500 GCA_018857735.1 Alviniconcha marisindica | reverse complement strand
GATGCTGACGATCATCCCCTACCGTCTGGGCGTGCCCTTCGCCTTCCCGGGGACGCACTACGACCCCGTTGCTCAGAGGATTCCCTTCTCGCCGCCCGTGACTCCCTGGGCCCTGCTCCCTTTCACTCACCGCATGACGTTCCCGCAGAGGCTACAGACCACGCTGCTGTACCTGACCTCCTTCTTCGCCGACCCGTGCAGCTACCGCGACGCCGTGTCTCGCTACGCTCCGGAGATGCCCGACATCCCCGTGGACACGCTGGTGGCGAGGGCGGAGATCTGGCTGGTGGAGACGGACCACATCCTCGACTACCCGAGACCCGCCGTGCCCAACGTCAAGCTCATCGGAGGCACAGCGCCGGAACCCTCGAAGCCCCTGCCGGCGGAGTTCCAATCTTTCATGGACGGCGCGACCGAGGGCGTGGTGGTCGTGTCGTTCGGCAGCTACGTGCTCGACCTTCCCCGAGAAATCAGCGACAAAATCTTCAGCGCCCTGAGGAAGCTGCCCTTCCGGGCCGTGTTCAGGTCCCGCCTGACGTCGCCCGAGCCGGGGACGGTGATGACGTCGCCCTGGCTGCCTCAGAACGACCTGCTGGGCCACGCCAACACGCGGGTGCTGGTCAGCCAGTGCGGGAAGAACGGGCAGTACGAGGCGCTGTACCACGCCGTGCCCGTCGTCTGCTTGCCCATCTTCACCGACCAGCCTTACAACGCCGAGCGTATGCGCGTCAAAGGGATGGCGGAGAGGTTAGACCTCAACACCGTCAGCGAGGAGGAGCTGGGAGCGACGATTCTGAAGGTCGGGACGGAAAAACGGTACAAACGAGCCATCAGCGCCGCGTCCGAACTCTTCCGCGTCGAGTTCGGCGTGCCCGTGAACAGAGCCTCGTTTTGGCTGGATCACGTGATGAAATATGGCGCCGCGCACATGCGCTCTGCGGGGCAAGACCTTGCCTACTACCGGTTCATAGGGCTCGATATTCTGGCGGCGTTTTTCCTGGTTGTTTCCGCCTCGTTTGTCCTGACGGTTCCGGTTGTTTGGCTTTTGTGTCGATGTGTCTTCTGTCGACGCAGCAAGCACGAGACTGACTGATACTCCGCGGCACGTTTTGGTTCACTGATGTTGCCCAGTGGTAAGCAGCCAGAAACAGTTTTCATAGCTCGTCCCTCCGGCAGATCAGTTCTAGCGGGTCTTCTTGGGGAGTGCGTGTACAGCTACCGTTGGGTGTTAATCCGCGGCAGCGAAAATGAAGTCAGTAAATTGGTTTTTGATTATCTTCAAGTCAATTTTCTGGAGCGCGTAAATCAATCTAGAAATGAAACGTGTGCGCGCTTATAAAATATAACTGAACGGTGCTCCCCTTTCCCCGAAGTTGACCGAACGAAGACTGTATCTCAGAACACTGTATGATGTATTATGTTTGTGTTCTTAAAGTTAAGATCAACAGTTTCCTGCTGGTTTCTCACAGTGTGAAGTGCTGGATGGTAAAAACTGACACACTCTGGCGTATGCAAGCTTCGAAAATAATTTTATACGAGTGTATTTTGTTCCTTAGACTCTTTCTTTGAAAACGTTGCTTAAGAATATTTGCGTGGAAGATATATTTGCCTTCTGCAAATAAAGAGCACACACACACACACACACACACACACACACACACACACACACACAAACACCCCCCACCCTCCACATACACACACACACACACACACACACACACACGCACACACACGCACGCACACATGCACCCCCCCTCCCCTGCCACACACACACACACCACATGGAAAACTAGATTACCAACAAGAAATCGTTTTAGTTCTGCTCTTTCGGCTCTCTGCACCTTTTGTGGAACATGCCACTACCACTTCACGCGTCACAATCAAGTTTTATGTAACAGAATATAAATATCTCCGGGATATATCTTGGTATCGAAACATCACTGGCTTTCACACACGCTAGCCATACTATAAATACCATGCACTTTAAAGAGACAATAACAACAGAAGCTTGAATTGGAACGTCTCTCCATGTTTTCTCTTTTTAAATGTCGCTATCGCGTCAGCTTGAGAAATCGTCTGACTGCAGATAACTGGTCTTGATTACGTCTTTGATCCGGTGGTTGGCTGAGAGCGTATTATCTTGGCGTTGAAAGTTAGATTGATTCGATCCGGCTTTGATCGTGCCGACGTTGTTCCTCGCGCGGGGAGGAATTTGATCGACGTCTCTGGCGGACGTCAGTTAGCGGCTGGATTATTCAGCTCTGTCAACGAGCCGGGGTCAGCTCGGGGCGAGCAAACACCTCCGTCAGTCAACACAACGTTTAGACCTCTTCTCCAGCCTAAAGCTAGACCACTGCTGTCCAATCTGCGAACTTTGTCTGAGCACACACACACAGACATGCACACACGCATGCACACACGCACACACACGCATACACACACGCACGCACACACACACACACACACACACACACACACCCCGCTCTCACACACACATACACACACTCGCACACACACACTCACACACACACACACACTCACACACACACAACACACACACACACACACACACACACACACACACACACACACACCACACAGAGAGAGAGAGAGAGAGAGAGAGAGGAGAGAGAGAGAGAGAGAGAGAGAGAGAGAGAGAGAGAGAGAGAGAGAGAGAGAGAGGCCGAAAATTGTTTTGAGCGCAAACCCTCCGCAGCACAAAACAAGAAGAAGAAAAAAAGGAGAGAGAAAAAAAGCGCCACACGAGCAGTTTCCTGATCATCAACGATCGATTCGCTTCATTAACTTCCCCCCCCCACACACACAAAGGATCGATACTGCGCAAGAACAATATAGGCACGCCTAACGTATGACCCATTATGCGCAGTCGGCCGACGCTGCCAATGAACCGCGTGAAGGATGACTGGTGGACTGCGACGTTGACACGCAACAACGGAACCCCTGCCACGCTAGCTGCTCTTGCTCACCGTGCAGGACCACAAGACTCCCAGGTGGCAGCCACGGTCTGGTCTGGCTACTTAATCTTACCCTCTTCCACGGTTTACTCTTTCGTTATTTGTGAGGGACAAAGTCACGAGACAGTGTCCACACACCACAATTTTGGAAATGAAATGAGAGCCGAAGCAGATTCGAACCGAGGTCCCTCTGCTTACCAGCCGAACGCCTTACCGCTAGGCCAAACCGGCTCTTATCACTGCCCATCTTAATGCAGGAGTCATTCTGGTGGTGACAGTGTAGCGATAGATATAAAGGTCTCCACCTCCATACCCCCTTCCCCCCTTCTCCCCGTCCCTAATAATCCTCACGGTTTCTGTGGACGTTAAGCACCATGTTTACTTACTTACGGTTTACTCTTGCCAAACTCCGTCAGAGTGCGATCACTGCCTTGGGCGTTTCGTGGTTGGGACTTCAGTTTTGAGTCCCTTACTCGGGGGGTCTACCTGCGCAGTGGATTAGATAATTATTCAGTAGGGCAGGACTGGTTTTCTGTGGAGTTTCTGAAGTAGCGCGGCCCAGTGGTATTTCGTAATGCGGATGCAGGCATAGTGATGTGAGGATAATACCGTGACACAACAGGGCCCACAGGATAGGTGCGAGGCAGCGAACGAAGCAAGCCGTTCGTGTTTTGTTTGCGTCAGAATAGTATTGAAGCAAAATGTTTGTTAGAGGAAAGGCCCGGTGGGGGGGGGGGGGGGGGGTTTCTCTCCCCTCCAATCTCTTTCACCCCACACCACCCACACCCACCCACACACACGTACACACCCACACATAAACACACACGTACGCGCGTATACTCATACGCGCACCGCGACCCGGCACAAATACACACACACACACACACACAACACACACACACCCCACACACACACACACAACACACACAAAACACACACACACACACACACAAATACACCGACTCTCTCTCTCTCTCCACACCACCCCACCCCTCCACCCCCCATCCCCCACACCACCCCCGTCACACAAAACCCACGCACACACACACACACACACACACACACACACACAAAACACACACACACACACACACACACACACACACACACACACACACACACACACACACACACATACACACGTAAGTACAACACACTCAGGCACTGACAAAACACACACACACACACACACACATACACACGGTACGTACAACACACTCAGGCACTGACACACGAATAACTCACACACACACACACACACACACACACACACACACACACACACACACACACACACACACACACACACACACACACACACACACACACACACACAAACAAACACACACACACACACACGGTACGTACAACACACTCAGGCACTGACACACGAGTAACTCACACGCACAAGACCTTCATGCCACCCAGCTTTCCAGGTATCGCCCGACTCCTGCAGTCGTCCCACACGTACAGAATGTGCCGGGTGGCCGTGATTGGTATCTGCCGCCTTGAAATGCAACAGGGGGTAGAGAGGTGCGTGTGGTAAAGGTCTAGAGTTTCGCGACCAAAACTCTCACAGCTTGGTTCCTGTGTTTTGGAATTGTACTAGCCAGTTCGCATGCTTTGCGTGGGATATGACTTTTTGTTTGAAGGAGACTTCTAACATTGCTGATATCCAGATTAGGCCTGTATCATTGTTATCAACCACGCACCGACCATACATGCACGCACACACACACACGCGCGCATCCACACCCACCCACCCACACACCCACACATACATACATACATACATACATACATACCCACACATACACACGATACGTACGCACGCATACTCATACTCATACGCACGCGCGCGCACACACACACAAACACACACGCACACAAACACACACACAAATACACACACAAAAATACACACACACAAACCCCATACACACACACACACACACACACACACACACAACAACAACACACACACATAATGCACACACATATGTCAACAATACATCACACACACAA
>JABMCL010000737.1:127500-135000 GCA_018857735.1 Alviniconcha marisindica | reverse complement strand
GCGTCGCTCCCTTCGTTGTGTATGTAGCGTCACTCCCTTTGTTGTGTATGTAGCATCGCTCCATTCGTTTTGTATGTAGCGTCACTCCCTTTGGTGTGTATGTAGCGTCGCTCCATTCGTTGTGTATGTAGCGTCACTCCCTTTGTTGTGTATGTAGCGTCACTCCCTTCGTTGTGTATGTAGCGTCGCTCCATTCGTTTTGTATGTAGCGTCACTCCCTTTGGTGTGTATGTAGCATCGCTCCATTCGTTGTGTATGTAGCGTTACTCCCTTTGTTGTGTATGTAGCGTCACTCCCTTCGTTGTGTATGTAGCGTCACTCCCTTCGTTGTGTATGTAGCGTCGCTCCCTTCGTTGTGTATGTAGCGTCGCTCCCTTTGGTGTGTATGTAGCGTCGCTCCTTTCGTTGTGTATGTAGCGTCGCTCCCTTCGTTGTGTATGTAGCGTCACTCCCTTTGTTGTGTATGTAGCGTCGCTCCCTTCGTTGTGTATGTAGCGTCGCTCTCTTCGTTGTGTATGTAGCGTCGCTCCCTTTGTTGTGTATGTAGCGTCGCTCCTTTCGTTGTGTATGTAGCGTCGCTCCCTTCGTTGTGTATGTAGCGTCACTCCCTTTGTTGTGTATGTAGCGTCGCTCCATTCGTTTTGTATGTAGCGTCACTCCCTTTGGTGTGTATGTAGCGTCCCTCCATTCGTTGTGTATGTAGCGTCACTCACTTTGTTGTGTATGTAGCGTCACTCCCTTCGTTGTGTATGTAGCGTCGCTCCATTCGTTTTGTATGTAGCGTCACTCCCTTTGGGGTGTATGTAGCGTCGCTCCATTCGTTGTGTATGTAGCGTCACTCCCTTTGTTGTGTATGTAGCGTCACTCCCTTTGTTGTGTATGTAGCGTCACTCCCTTTGTTGTATATGTAGCGTCACTCCCTTTGTTGTGTATGTAGCGTCGCTCCATTCGTTGTGTATGTAGCGTCACTCCCTTTGTTGTGTATGTAGCGTCACTCCCTTTGTTGTGTATGTTGCGTCGCTCCATTCGTTGTGTATGTAGCGTCACTCCCTTTGTTGTGTATGTAGCGTCACTCCCTTTGTTGTGTATGTAGCGTCGCTCCGAGCTGACAGTGGCTGTAAGTTGAATTTTAGTATCTCCTCGTCCTCTTTCAGTTCCCTGTGGGCCGGTTTGGCCCAGCGGTAAGGCATTGGGCTGTAAGCGGACTACGTCGGTTCAATTTCCCGCTTAAAGTCTCGTTTCTCTTAAAATGTAGCGGTTCATGGTTAAGTAACTTGGTGTTTTACGCACAGTCAACCATTACGGTTATATCAGGGCGAAGCAGTTCATGGACAAAGATTTTTGACTGTGACTTTGATCATCCACAATGAATGGATTTTTTTGAAACATAACGTTCTATTGGTGCAACTTGCTGATACATGTTGTTAGCATGATGATTGTAAGATCAGTCTAATATCACTTATGTGAATAGACTATAAAAAAATAAAAATAAAAAAGGAAGAAGAAGAAAAATGAATGAAATATTCAAACGGCTCACTCCGCTGCCCATCTTTCTGGTTGCGACAGTGTAGCATCAGATGTAGTCCCCACGCCCCCCCCCCACCCGCCCCCCCGCCCCTTCCCCCACTCCCCACCCCCATCTCCTGTCTTGCGCCCCCCCTCCCCGCCCTCCCCCCTCCCCCGCAGACACCTCGGCGTTCAACCAAGTTTGATGAACGAATGGCATGGCAGTGACCGGGGTACACTGGAGTGAACTCCCTGTACGGTAACACCCCCCCCCCTCCTCCTACCCTCTTCCCCCCTTCCCCCCTTTCTGCAGGGAGCCGTAGTCCGCGACAGACAGAAGGTCCAGCCGACAGGACCGACCCTGGCACTGCACACTGGAGTGGTGGTTACCAAAGCGGGTGGCGGATTAGGGGTGCCGGAGTCTACCCGCCAAAGCCGATCGCTTTTCCGATTTGGCGTTCACCCGACTAACCGCGGTCAGTGTCGCAAAGCATACCATGGCGGTGATTAGACACAGGCGCCTGAACGGCCTGGCTTGTTTACGGTGTGTGTGGGGGTGTGTGGGGGGGGGAGGGGGGGCGGAGGGGGGGGGGGGGGGCGGGAGGTGGTGCGTGTGCGCGTGCGTGCTGGTGTGTGTGCTGTGTGTGTGTGTGTGTGTGTGTGTGTGTGTGTGTGTGTGTGTGTGTGTGTGTGTGTGTGTGTGTGTGTGGTGTGCGTGCGTGCGTGAGTATGTGTGTGTGTGTGGTGGTGGTGGGTGGGTGAGTGCTGTGTGCGTGGTGGTGCGTGTGTTTGTGTGTGTGTGTTTGTGTGTGTGTTGTTGTGTGTGTGTGTGTGTGTGTGTGTGTGTGTGTGTGTGTGTGTGTGTGTGTGTGTGTGTGTGTGTGTGTGTGTGTGTGTGTGTGTGTGTGTGTGTGTGTGTGTTCTGTAATTATATATGTTTTTTTGTAAGTGCAACCTGGTTCAGGTTATACTGTTACGAATAGAGTGATCCCTGTTTCATAATATTCACCGAAATAACCATCGATTTTCGGACCAGATTATTGATCACACGATTCCCATATCCCCTCCCACCCCCCTCCCCCCCAAAAAGGGAAAAAAATCCCAGCAGCAGCCATCCAGTGTGGTGTGAGAAGCAGCCAAGGCACCCTCAGCAGGAGAATCATGGTTTCGTGTGTCGTCTAACCGTGGTCCTGGGTTCGAGTCTGGTTCGACGTTGCATGCAAATTGTCTTCCAGCCTGGCGGAAAATTTGAAACACACACACACACACACACACACACACACACACACACACACACACACACACACACACACACACACACACACACACACACACACACACACACACACACACACACACACACACACACACACACACACACACACACACACAACAACACAACACCACCCACCACCCCACACACACCACCACACAAACAAACAAAACGACCCCCACCCCCACCAACCCCCACACACCACACGCACCCCCCCCCCCACACACACACAAACCCACAAACAACAACAACAACAACAACAACAACAACAACAACAACAACAGGGAGTTACTTAAGGCTCCAAAGGCATCACACGAACGCACACCACAACAAATACCTGGGCAATAGGCTATGTCTGCAGAGCAAATAAAGTTAAAGGCGGATAGTCTCTAATCCCATTTAGCTAAAGAGTCCGTAAGTCCGACTCCTGTTACGGGCAGAGGGCTCAGGCTATGACTCTAAAACGCGTTCAGGCCGGTCGGATAGTCCTGTTTGCGCTCTACATGTGTGGAGTGTTTCGTTGTCGCCACAGTTTAGAGGATAAACGCGATTAAGAGCGCTGTTGCTTTTGACACGTTTCGGCCACCGAATGGCCTGCAGTAACTCTCACCCGGCGTGCGAGTAAATTAATACAACCTACATACACTCCACCAGAGGGGCACTTAAGAGCACACGTCCGAGCCGCGTGCTCACATGGTTCAGGAGCTGTGTGAGAGTCGAGGTGGACGTCCTGGACTGTCCGTCCTAACGAGCCTTGTGGTTTCCGTGGACGTAAAGATTTATTGCACCGTGCTTCGGCATTGGTCACAACTTGTCCCATATATGTCAACTGACACCTGAGGACATAAAACATTACTTCATCATCATCATCATCGCCGCGTGCTTCTGATCGCGCACGTAAAAGTTCTCAAGGCAGTTGGAAATTACAGAAAGGCAGAGGTTACGTTGGAAGTTGGTAAAGGGCTTCAACGGCGTGTCAGCCGCACATGGTCAAAGCAGGACGGAGGGGAAGAGTAAGAACTGAAGGTCCCTTGGCATCGTACATGACACGTACATCTCCGGTGGCAAGCAATGAAACATTGATTGAAATACTCCGGTAGAAGGCTTTTGTGAAACCAACAGATATAAATAGAATATATTTACCGTGAGATTACCAGCCAACATTGAAACCTTGTATACACTGTCTGAACAGGGTGGGGATGTTTCGGCAACTGCGTGCACAAGCCCAGACTAATCAAACTTCAGCAAGGCATCGATAAAAGTATTAAAAGATTTTTAAAAGAGGAGGAAGAGGAAGAAAATAAAGAGAGAGAGACAGGAGGGATGGGGGGGGAGCAAGGAGAGAGGGAGTCAAAGAAATAGGAAGGGGGAGAGGGAGAATGTGAGAAGGAGGAGAGAGGAGAGAGAGAGAGAGAGAGAGAGAGAGAGAGAGAGAGAGAGTAGAGACGAAGAGAGAGTCATAGAGCAGATGCAGAGAGAGAGAGAGAGAAGAGAAGAGAGAAGAGAGAGAAGAGAAGAAGAAGAAGAACAAACAGAAGTCAAAGAAAAGCAGAAACAAGCAGCAACGCAAAAGAACGAAGAAATAACAACAGCAGCAGCAACAAGGAACGAGAAAAACACACACACACACACACACACAAAACAACAACCCCAACAACAAGAACAAAACAAAACAAAAAACTGGAAAGAAACAAGGACTGACTGACAACCAAAGATTTGATCGATGTCGTGGGCCTGTGATTCGATTCTCAGGTGGGTGTGGAATAATCGTTTTAGCGCCAGACGGTAACACGGTCCCAGTTGCCGTCTTGGATACACAGTGAGTCCGCCGGCACCGATCGCTGTGTGTGTGTGTGTGTGTGTGTATGTGTCTTACCTTCCTTCGCACTCAGTTCGCCGGAAGGCCGCGATAACTCGGGATTAGTTCAAGCCTTGGAAATCAGAGAAGTAGTTCTTTGTTATCATGGATGAGGCGACGACGATCGTGAAATCTCAGCCAGTCTGAAGATAAAGCTTGTTGAACGGGTGCTGAGACTTTTGTTTCCACGCGTGAAGGAAGCGTAGGTTTTTGTCCGCAGGGTTATGTGTGCGGGATGAGTGAAGATTTTCCGCTGTGTTAGTTAGTGAGCTTCAGCGTACCTGGGATTTTTGTGTGTGTGTTTTTTTCTTTGGGGATATCAGCCCGGCTGAGTGTGCGCGACCTGCTCAAATAAAGTAAGTATGATCTAGAGATAGGTTTTGTAGGGTTGGGTTATAGTGTAAGCCAGTCTACGTTCTTGAAGCGTAGAAATGAGAGACGTAGTGTATGTGTGTGTGTGTGTGTGTGTGTGTGTGTGTGTGTGTGTGTGTGTGTGTGTGTGTGTGTGTGTGCGTGTGTGTGTGTGTGTGTGTGTTTTTGTGTATGTGAGTGTGTGTGTATATGTATGTGTGTGTGTATGTGTGTGTGTGTGTGTGTGTGTGTGTGTGTGTGTGTGTGTGTGTGTGTGTGTGTGTGCGAGCGCGCGCGTGTGTGGGTGTATGTGCGCGGGCGCGAATTATATATATATGTTGTGTGTGTGTTGTGTGCGCGCGCGCGCGTTATGTTGGTGTATGTGTATGTGTGTGCGGGCGCTATTTATGTGTGTGTGTGTGTGTGTTTTTTTTTGTGAGTGTTTTGTGTATGTGAGTGTGTGTGTATAGTATGTGTGTGTATGTGTTGTGCGAGCGCGCGCGTGTGTGGGTGTATGTGCGCGGGCGCGATATATATATATGTTGTGTGTGTGTGTGTGCGCGCGCGCGCGTATGTGGGTGTATGTGTATGTGTACGGGCGCTATTTATTGTGTGTGTGTGTGTGTGTGTGTGTGTGTGTGTGTGTGTGTGTGTGTGTGTGTGTGTGTGTGTGCGCGTGCGTGCGTGTGTGTGTGTATGTGTATGTGTGATCCTGTGTGTAGGAAATAACGAGAACAGCAACACGAACGACAAAACCCTAAAACACCATCACAACCACCACCACCACCACCACCACCACTACTACCACCAACACCATCACCACCATCACCAACTACATGGATAAAAACAACAACTAAAACCCAGCTATAATTTAAAAAAACAAACAAACCAGAAATCTGAAAAGTGACCCAACACAGCTAACGCTTGTACAGCTGCTAGCTGTATAGAACTCTTGTCTGAGACCGAAATACACCAGAAGGTCGATGGCTATCCTTCAGTTGCTATGACTGGGAGCAATTAACCATGACGGTCTCTCTTCCAGCAAGTCACACATTCTAATAAGTTACGGATGAGTTAATATTTGCCGGGTGCTAGCTCAATCGGCCGTGACCAAAGAGCGGAAAATCTCCACCGCACAATGCAGAGAATGGCTACAGACTCGGGCCCAATATAATGTAATACTGACCCCCAGGGCGGGGGACAGAATTGACGCTGTTGTTGTAAGAAAGGGTTCCTGACACCCCGGCTCTTACCTCCCCCCCACCCTCCTCCCACCCCCTAACCCCGCCTTAGGTAATGTATCTTTTACACGAACTCTTGTAGTAGGTAGTCTGTGCATTGCTGTTGGGCTTTTCTGAAACCTGTCTGCCATGTATGTTGGTCTTGATTTGATGTAGGGGTACCCTACATTGACAACTGACTCTCCGGATTGTGAGTTTTGTGGTGTGTGTGTGTGTGTGTGTGTGTGTGTGTGTGTGTGTGTGTGTGTGTGCGTGCGTGCGTGCGTGCGTGCGTGCGTGCGTGCGTGCGTGCGTGGTGTCGCGCATGTGTGTGTTCGCGCATGTGTGTGTTCATGCATGTGTGTGTGTGTTTGAGAGAGAGAGAGAGAGAGAGAGAGAGAGAGAGAGAGAGAGAGAGAGAGAGAGAGAGAGAGAGAGAGAGAGAGAGAGAGAGAGAGAGAGAGCACACACAAAAACGAGCTATTAAAAAGGGCACTGAGCATGAATATGCTCCATGCTGCCACATAAAAAGCGCCCCCCCCCTCCACCCCCTTAACCTCCCCCCCCCCCCCCCTGCAAAAACAAAAACAACAACAACAAAACCAGCACGAAGGATTCTGTTCGATTTTCCCAGTACACGTGATTATAGTCTCATATTTTCATATAATTCGGCGTCTTCCTGCCGATCTTTGAAATTGACCTGTGATTGAGCCGTTACCCCAGTGAACAATTACAGTCATCGAATCATCCACGGTGCGGTGTCGCTCCAATAAGCGTAGTCATTTGATCGTATCGAATTTACCGACAGCGGGTCGGAGCCTTCAGATTGCGCTTAAGGCGTTGTTACACCAGCCGTTTCGGTCGTGTGCTTGAGAAAGATCGTCCGACTGAATGTCATTCGGTCGGACCCGTCCGTCTTTAACGTATTGTCTTGTGACATTGTTCCTCGCAATTAATGAAACATTAAAATTAACAGGGAGAGGAGGGGGATGTATAGTGCAGGATGAACATGTAACAAAATTAATCATACAAAACGCGTGACTTAGTGAGCGAAAGCTAGGATAGCTCAGTGCTTAGAGCGCCGGACTCGTGATTGAAAGGTCGCGGGTTCGAATCCCTGCAGGAGAGCCGGGGGAATATTCTTCTCCAGGGTCGACTTTCTGTGCTGACTCTTATTTCAGTATCTGTTCCACCCCCGTGTTACCGCAGTAGGACGTAAAATATCCCTGTCATTTTGCCAAAAATGCAGGTGGCAGGTTACAGCTAAACACGCATACACCTGACGTATGTGG
>JABMCL010000737.1:112500-120000 GCA_018857735.1 Alviniconcha marisindica | reverse complement strand
CACCAATTTACTTACTTACTTGCCACTCATGATTCACGCGAGTCTCTCGGACATCCGCCATATCCAGATAAGCCCTTGAAGCAAGCACCGCATCCAGCTCAGACTTCCTGGCTCACCTATCCGATGCAGGTGAGTCTCTTAGGTATTTATCAGATTTAGGTGAGCCGTCCACCTGATCCACATGAGCCTTCTGGGCACCCAAGGCATTCACCGAGGTGAGCCGTAGATACCCCACAAATTCAGGTGAGTCTTTTTGGCCATCACCAATTTCAGGTGAATCTTCCAGGTACACACACGATCTTGGTGAGCCTGTCAAGCACCCATACAATTCAAATGTGTCTTCTTGGCGTCTACCCTATCCAGGCCAGGTGGCCCAAATTTCCCGCAAGGGACAAAGAAATACAATATATATATTTTTTAAAGTAGTGGACGCCTTTCAAACCTCGACGAGACTCGGGAATACTGACGAAGTCCAACCTTGTCTCTCTGGCACCCAGATAATAATAATAATACAAATACATAGCACGTCTATAGTGCAATGTCCATGGCATGACTTAGCTCAAAGCGCTTTACACAAAAATGTATTTATGTACATATTTCCACTGTACAGGACATCAGTAATCCTATTAACACCACCTCCTCTACATACACACAGCCACTCAACAGGTGGCTTTGCTTTGCTGGGACTTACTTGATGCAGTCAGGTACGCTTTGTTTTTGCGTGTGTTCAGCCTTGAAGCAACTCAATCTGGCGTGAACACAGTCACGAGCCTCTTGCATAGGAATGGCCGTCACACTGTTTCTCCACGCAACAATCGCTAAGACTTGGCTGCTTCCTCCATTCCGCCTAGTCCCAATGCAGCGGCAACATTAGACACAGTTGACTGATTTTATAGTTACTATTATACAGTATAATGAAGGAGAGTAGCCTAGAAGATGTGTGTGTCTGGGAGGGTGGGGTGGGGTGGGGTGGATTGACATGGTTTTTCTTTCCAACGTTTCGACCTTTTTGGTTTGTAATTTATCGTAATAGTGTTACTGTACCTCAAGAAAAAGACATTCGCTAAGTAAGTAAGTAAGTAAGTAAGTAAGTAAGTAAGTAAGTAAGTAAGTAAGTAAGTAAGTAAGTAAGTAAGTAAGTAAGTAAGTAAGTAAGTAGTAAGTAAGTAGGTAAGTAAGTAGGTAAGTAAGTAGGTAAGTAGGTAAGTAAGTATGTAAGTAAGTAGGTAGGTAGGTAGGTAGGTAGGTAGGTAGGTAGGTAGGTAGGTAGGTAGGTAGGTGGGTAGGTAGGTAGGTAGGTAGGTAGGTAGGTAGGTAGGTAGGTAGGTAGGTAGGTAGGTAGGTAGGTAGGTAAGTAAGTAAGTAAGTAAGTAAGTAAGTAAACCAGCTGCTTGCTTCTTGTACGCCCAGTCAACAAGGAAGGTTATATCAGGGCGAAGCACATTTTATCGGATAGAACACAATATTGCTATTGAGAACTGAAAAGAAAATTTGATATTTTACTCAACGGTCTCAAAATAATTTATTTGATCTATTATCGAGATAGTAGACGCCCCCCCCCCCCCCCCCTTTCCATCATCCCCTCGAAGTTTAATCTCAAACACTTACTCGTTTACAAGTAGACGCCGCGTTAGGACGGAAAGGTCGCTACAGTTCACGTCTATTGTGAAACGAGACGTGTGATTTTGGTGGAATTGATCGACCTGGTATTCATCACTTTGCAGCTGGGTGTTGGCTGTCGTAGGCGATTCAGGTCTCTGTTGCCGTGTACTTTGTTACGTGTGTGACGTCTGTCGAGTGTTGTTAGCCCCACCCCATTTTTAATGTTTGTTGCTGTTTTTGTTTTTTTGCTGATCAATCGTCCTGAGGTCATCCTGTGCGGTTGGCAGGGCGTCAAAAATCCAAGCACTGTTTAACTTGTTTGCTGATATGTGACACAGGTTGCAAAAGCGTATCAAGTCTAACACACACACACACACACACACACACACACACACACACACACACACACACACACACACACACACACACACACACACACACACACACACACACACACACAAACACACACAAACACAACAAACAAACACACACACACACACACACACACACACCACACACAACACACACACACACACACACACACACACACACACATACACACACAACACACACTACACACACACAAACAACAACACACACACACCACACACACACACACACACAACACACACACACACACACACACACACACACACACACACACACAACAACAACAACAACAACAACAACAACAAAAACAACAACAACAACGACAACAACCAACCAACCAAAAAACAAAACTAAAACTAAAACAAAGACGACTGCTAGCGACAAAACCTTGTTTCCAACACGACCTTCCGGCTGTTTCAGATGAACGTCATAGAGCGCGGACTCCTGTCCTCGGCCCCAGCCTCCGTGCCCCCGACCCCGGCCCTCTCCTTCAGTCGCGAGTACACCATGTACCAGATGCCCGCCACCTCGCGTCACTTCCGGCACAGCCACTCCCAGCAGAACCCGCTCGGCTTCTCCCTGGACTCCAGCGTGCACCTGCCGCCCGTCTTCACTCAGACGAAGGACGAGGAGCGCAGCGAGGTCTTCATCGACGGGCGGGAGGCGCGGCAGGTGCTGCTGGACGAGATCAGCGACTTCGAGAGCAAGCAGAGGCCCGTGTCCACCAAGACCTACACCAGCCGCTTCATCCACCCGCCCACCGCCAAGCTGCTGGCGCTGAGTCGCCGGAGCCGCACCGGAGTGGCCCACGACATGGTCACGCTCTTCAAGCTCTACTCGGACCAGTACCAACCCGACTGGAGAGGCAGGTCACGGGATTTCGGCAGTCGTCCTTCCCTCGTGGGAGGAGGCCAAGGGGTGTCCATGAGCAGTGACATGGACAAGATGACCGGAGAGCTGATCTCGGCTTGAGCTTTGGCCCGAAAGCTGGTCTCCGCTTGAGCGATGACTAGAAAACTGATGTCGACTTGAATGATGAACTGAAATCTGGTCAGAAAACTAATGTTAGACTTGAACGATGAACTGAAATTTGATCTCGGCTTAAGCGATGAACGGAAATCTGGTCTCGGCTTAAACGGTAAACGTTAAGCTGTTTTCGGCTTGAGTGATGAACGGAAAGCTGGTCTCGGCTTAAACGATAAACGTTAAGCTGTTTTCGGCTTGAGTGATGAACGGAAAGCTGGTCTCGGCTTAAACGATAAACGTTAAGCTGTTTTCGGCTTGAGTGATGAACGGAAAGCTGGTCTCGGCTTGAGCTATGACCGCAGGGATATTCTCGACTTGAACGACGTTCAGAGAGATAATCTCGACTTGAACGATGACCAGAAAGATGATCTCGGCTTTAACGATGACCAGAAAGATGATCTCGACTTGAACGATGACCAGACATGATCTCGGCTTCAACGATGACCAGTGATATAATCTCGACTTGAACGATAACCAGACAGATGATATCTGCTTGAGCGATGACCAGAGAGCTGGTGTCTGCTTGAGCGGTGTCTGGCTGGCCTATTTAGCATTCTCGCGAGTGAGCTGTATTTGGTGATGGGGAACTATCGGCAAAGGTGGTTTCGGCCACACAGGCTGGACTGCACAGCATGCTATTGGGTTGAAATGACTTCTTTGTCCAAGGCTAGCGAGGACCCCGTCCCTAATAAGCCTTATGGTTTATGTGGACGTTAAATACCATGTTTTACTATTTTACTATTTTAGGCCAGCGAGGTCTTCATCGGGGCGTTGATGAGCGCATGATAAATGTACATTATTATTATAATATTTATTATTATTATTGTTATTATTATTATTAACATCAAATGGTATCAGCCTGCCGCCACCTGCCCTAGATCTCGCCAGACGCAAATGAACAGGCAACCTTCAGCTTTGTCACCACCAGTTCAAGTACTGCGCGGGGAACGATATTATTTTTCTGTCACATTCAGTGCATTTAAAGAAACTGCAGCCGATTTTCTTTTTCGCGCTCTGCTATGCACAGCTCCTTTGATTCCACACCTGCAGTTATTTCAACGTATACAGGCAGATATCCTAGCTTCTAGAATGTAAGTGACATATGCCTGAAGTTCAGTTCAGTTCGGTTCAAGGTGGTATTCAACGCATTCAGGAGCACTCATATGCGCCACGCTCCGTCTCAAACGTTTTCCGAGTGCTGCATCTGAAAGGGTTTTTTTTTTTTTTGCGGGAGGGAGGGTGGTGGTGGTACAATTCTGCCTTGAATTTGAATCCACTTCGCGGTAGAAAATAAATCAACGGAACGAAAATCAACAACCAAAATACCCAAACAAAACAACTGCAAAAAGCCCTCTTCCAAGCACGACTAAACCAGACACCATCACATGCCTGAGGTTGTTCCTGCACGCAGTTTGTGTTTGAATTGTTTAGCCTGAGATCGAAGTGTTGGAAGACTTATGAAAAAGAAGTGTTGCAGACCTACACGAAAAAATACTTTGTGTACTTCTCCTTTGTGTATTTCCATTCTGTTTGTTGTCGTCATCGTCGTCGTTTTTGTTTTTTTTTAGTTGTTTATATATATATATATATCTCAGTTGCTTACATGCTGTCAGGACACAGTTTTGGAAACATAGATTTTCACATGATGTTGAGTTCACAGTTTGAACAGAAAATTATTGCTCGAGACATTTTAACCCACCCCCACCCCCCAGCCCCCACGCCTTACCCCAAACAAACAAACAAATGTAAAAAAAAAAAAAAAAAAACCTAAAAAGATGAGTCTGTTTCCTATCCGTCCGTTCGTTGCTTTTTTTGTTTGTTTGTTACTTTTGAATCATTGGTCCCCTTGTTTATGCAATAGTTATTTAATTTATATGTCTGTGTGTTACTGTTACAAATACCAGTTTTCATATTTTGAATGTACACGCCAAGTTAGTCCAGTCGGTCATTACTTAGGTCTACTTATTGTTTGCATCGTTTTGCTGATGTCGTGAACGTTGATTTCGTTGCTTAGGGAAGTTTGTTTCAAATATGTTTGCATTGACAGGACCTAGTATGAAACTGAAGTGCAGAAGAAGAATGCCACTCCACCCCCACCTCCCACCTCCCACCACTCCTACCCTGTGAAGAAAAAAGAAAAGAAAAGAAACTGGCACGGCCTGTAAGATTTCCGGGCTGAATTATGCAGGAACGTGCCTGCAAACAGTATATTTTCCGGTCCTGTAACATCTGCTTTCAATGCTATGCGTTTTGATGAAAATGCTTTCGGCACATGCCAGTGCGAAAAAGAAGACAAAAAAGCTTAAGGGTTTCAAATTTTGTACTTTTATGGGTCGTTTTCAAGTGACATCGTGGCAGTGAAGGGGTTAACCGTATTTCGTTATTTTCATCGTAAGATTAGTCGGTTATCTGGCACTCTTAAACACCGAGAACACATTAAAACAAAGAATATTCTCAGATGATAGATTTGAAGTTTTTGAGCCTAGCGATGCCATTTTCAAATAGACAGACTTCACCGTGTGTTTTAAACAGTAATCAGTACGTATGGATGTATTTATTCTGAGCGTGTGCAATTTAAAAATAAATTTGACTGGACATTTGTGCTTTATTTTTTGTCGTAGGTATTGTTTGCTTAAGTCCTGTTCTTTTGTCACATCTCAGCACCATAAATACGGTTTAAAGTTAGCCTTTACATTGCCGTGAAAAACGCAAATGCCAAATAATAATTTGGGGGTCAAACTGTCTCCTCTCACCACTCTCTTCGGCAACTTGTCACTCAGTATTAGCATAGTCTACCAGTGACCCATCTCCCCCTTCCACTTAATAAAATAGAACCCTGGCCCGCTCTCCACGACATCGGACCGCACACAGCCATAGGCATAAAAAAAGGTTCTAAGAGGATCTTATGTCAAGTATATGAAATGCGCCGATCCCCAGGTATTGAGACATTTCTATGCCGTGACAAATCAACAGTTTGTATACACCACGCCGAGGAGTTCCTGACGATGAATACGCTACAGCAAAGCTGCCAGCAGACCCTAGTTACACAAACACGCGCCCTTTTAATTTTACGAGGAAGGAAGAACGCGTCAGCCAACGACAAAAGAGGTTACTGGCGCATTGTTGCTGAAGAGTAATGTTATATTATGGAGAGATATTTGTCCGAAAGGAGGTCAAGCGGCGCTTTCCTATTCGTTTGGCTGGTACAGTACAAGGAGTGGTGGGAGAAGTGCTCGACCTATTTCGGTCACCAAATATCGACGACTTCGATTTTTTTTGTAAAGGTCAACAAAACGGTGTACTTGCAGCTCGTAAGCGTTTTCTTTTCGTTTATTTTTCGTCTTCTTTTTTTGTACCTTAACACTCCTGTCTGCGATCGCTCGAGAAATGCGCATTGGCTACTTCCCTTTTCTCTTTTCCCCTAACTGTGCTGCTTAACATTTTGGAACGGATTTCTAGGGCAGTGGTACACATCATTATGAGCATTTTACAACTGGCGAGGCAGGTAGCATAATTTGAAAATGCCGGCGATGGAGATGACAATGAAAACGATGATGGCAACGTAAACGAAGACGACGGTAATGATGATAGTCTAATGATTTCACGAGGCATCAGCCGCTGACGTAGCAACCAAACAGCGTTGTAACCACTTCGTCGGATATTCAGCACGCGCGGTGTAAAGCTACAGTCATTCATTCATTTACAGCCGCATACGAGTAGATCGCTGACTCGGAGAATAGAACTATAGTTTCCACAGTCAAGCGCTAAGGGCTTTCGCCCCGAGATGAGGCGCTCAAAAGTGTTCATATAAATAGATAATGATATAATGCCTATAAATAAATAATGATATAATGATGGTTGGTTGAGTGTTGCTTTACGTCGATAGAAACCGTAGGCTTATTAGGGACGGGAGCCCAGGACGGCCACCTTGACTTTTTTACACAGCTCCTGAGCTCTGATGTAATGATGGATTGATAGCCGCCTTTAACCCGAACTTTCCAAACATTCCAAAGGGCTGTTGGACCGCAGCTTAGAAAGCCTCTTTAGAGAAACTGGTATTTTTGTGAGCCGGTTTGGCCTAGCGGTAAGGCGTTTGGCTGGTAAGCAGAGGGACCTCGGTTCGAATAAGCTTCGGCTCTCCTTTCTCTTCAAAAGTTGTGGTCTGTGGACACTCTCTTGTGACTTTGTCCCTCACAATTATGAAACTGACATTAAAATGGCTCTCATCGCTGTCAGTCTTAATGCAAGAGACAAGTCATTCTGGTGCTGACAGTGTAGCGATAGGTATATAATCTCCCTCTTCCCCCACCTCCATACCCCCTTCCCCCCATCGCCCCCGTCCCTAATAAGCCTTATGGTTCCCGTGGACGTTAAGCACCATGTTTACTTACTTACACTGTCATTCCTCAATTTTCATTGTAATTACAGGTCAAGACAAAATCCTATTGTGGCAATGTGACGGTAAGAGGTGAACAACAGGCG
>JABMCL010000737.1:100000-107500 GCA_018857735.1 Alviniconcha marisindica | reverse complement strand
TGTCCTGGGGTCGCTGGTCCAGTTGTGAGTGTGGCCAGAGGAAAAAAACGAGACTGTCGGTAACGAAAAAGGTTTTCATAGTTCAGGAGCTGTGTGAGAGTTGAGGTGGCCGTCCTGGGCTGTCCGTCCTAACGAGCCTTCTGGTTTCCGTGGACGTAAAGATATATTGAACCATGCTTCGGCATTGGTCTCAGCTTGTCCCTAATATGTCAACCGACATCCGAGGACATTAATCAACACTACCTACCTACCTACCAACGAAAAAAGCTCGTACTCTTCCCGCTTCAGTTTCTCGCGGACGCTGAAATTCGCCCAGTGGGGGAGAAGTAAGTATATCATGGTGCTTAACGTCCACAGAAACCATAAGGCTTATTGGAGACGGGGAGATGGGGGAGGAGGTATGGAGGCGGGGGAAGAGGGAGATTATATACCTATCGCTACATTGTCACCACCAGGATTATTCCTGCATTAATATGGGCAGCGATGAGAGCCATTTTAATGTTTCAGTAATTGTGAGGGACAAAGTCACAGCTGAGACAGTGTCCACAGACCACAACTTTTGAAGAGAAAGGAGATCCGAAGCGGATTCGAACCGTGGTCCCTCTGCTTACTCGCCTAACGCCTTACCGCTAGGTCAAACAGGCTCACAGTGTGGGTAGATGATGAAGTGATGCTTAATGTCCTCAGATGTCAGTTGACATATTAGGGACAAGCTGAGACCAATGCCGAAGCATGGTTCAATATAGCTTTCCGTCCACGGAAACCAGAAGGCTCGTTAGGACGGACAGCCCAGGACGGCCACCTCGACTCTCACACAGCTCCTGAACTATGAGTGTGGGTAGAACCATAACTGGTGTATATATAGGTCCATGGGGAGAACAGTCGTTGGGACAGGGAACAGGGACTGGGAGCCAAGCGAAACAGCAAGGAAGAGAAGATCGAGGTGTGCAGCAGACGAGGCAATGGTTTTGAGATACATCCCCCAACCCCCTCCCAAAACTGCTCGGCGCTCTCTTGTCTGTAAGCTCTATGCTACCGCCCGAGAAAGCCAGCAAAGGCCTTCTAGGTGGAGAGTGGAAGAGAATAGACAGCAACGAGGTTTTAAGCCTGAGCGGGTCTCTACGCACGGCTAGCCCAGAAGGACCTCTCGTCCGTAAAGGCCAATTTAGCGGTGATCGGATGACGGCCTCCTGCCGGTTGTATGGCACTGTGGGCCACCCTCGCCCCGCCCTCTCTACCCCCCTACCCGTGCTAATTTGCCTGAGTGGACACTGGCCCGGGGGGCAGGCCCGGCACGTCGCAATCTGCTTCCCCCAACATCTATAGCAGTTCCTGATGCGGTGGGATGGGCAGCTCCAAACAGTCGCATCATACAGCTAATCATCCCGTCGCCTGCGTGCTTGCTGTTCGTTGGAGCTGATTAGTGCTGCCTGGTGATGAGATTTTCTCCGTGACGTGTCGGCCTTCCCCTAGCCGCCCGACCCTTTCATCTGCCCCCTACAAGGCATCCGTGGACGCAGAAATTAGGGTACCCCTCTGCCGAAAATTCAGATCTAGCAACGGTTCTCTGTCTTAAGGATGGGGTAAGTCAGAATGTAGCTTGCAATGCTTCGCCTACTGTCAGGAATTTTGTCTTCCAGGTTTTCTGCCTGTTCATTCAACTTCATTTGCCCCCCACTCCGCTTCAAACTGAGGCTGACGTGGAACATTGGCAATGAATAGACTTTGACTTGTGAGTTGATGACATGTGTTTCGCGCCGACATGACCCTTGCGGTTGATTGGGTGTTGAAAATGAAAAATCAGTCAGTCAGTCGATCAGTTAGTCAGTCCCTTTCATCGCCCTTATTTCTGTGGCAGTAGAAGAAACGGTGAGTTGTCTTTCCTGCACTCTTTTTATCCCGGAACCAGTGTATCGTATATACAGTGTACGCAGCTCAACAAAAACGGAACAACATTGGCTTTGCGGCTTTTGAACACGCACACGCACAACTCAAAAATAAAGCTGGTGGCTTCTAAAACATTTTTTTTAATGAAAACAAAAGTAAGCATTATAAATGTTTGCAAAGTATCGTTCACACACACACACACACACACACACACACACACACACACACACACACACACACACACACACACACACACACACACACACACACACATCTTACAGCTTTCGTTTTTTAAATTTATTTAGCGCAAGCCAAAAGGGGTGGAAGTGGGAAGGGGAGTAGGTGGGGGTGGGGGGTGGGGTGGGAGGAGGGACGGTGAAGAGGCAGACACTGAAAGTTTTCAGTTTAAAAGAAGGGCGTGTTGTTTCTGTCGGAAGCCGAGCGGGGCTTATGAACTTCTCACATCCAGGCGGAAACCATTGTGAAGAGGTGTTCAACTGTTTTTCTTCTCAAGCGCCCCAAATTACAGCCCTGCTCTCAGCTGGCTACAAGCTAATGGGAATATTATAACCTTCGCCAGTAGGCTACTCGGCGCACAACAGCCAAGCTCTCAAAAGGGAGACAACGAAACTAAAGGCAGACAACAACCCAGGGGAGGCAACAACCCCAAGGGAGGAAACAAACTCAAAGGGAGGCAACCGAATGCTTGTATCTTTTGTCTGCTCCCCATGAGATGAACGCGCCAGCATCCCCGGAAAAGCAGCAGCTTGTTAGTAATCCTCGCTGACATATCCGGGTGGAGCACGCACCCAGGGTGCGTGAGGTCAAACGGTGGGAGCACACATTTGCGGACGATCCAAGGGATGGCGATTAGGACCCGTAATAACAGGGTCTCGGGGTTCAAATCTGCGGCGAGTCGGGAGGCAGGTTTTAATGAAGTGCGGAGCTTTTCAGCCGCAACTGCGCTCACGCATGCGTTGAGACTGACAGCGCTGTCGCTGCAGATGTTTGGAAGTAGTGATGGATGCAGCGGGTCGGGGGCGGTGGTGTCTGTGTTGAAGGGAGGGATGTACTGTGAGTGGGGTTGGTGTTGCCGTCTGTGTGGACACGGGCGTTCATTGTCACGCGCATCACAGGTCGTCACCCAAGGCGTTTGAAAACTAACTGTGGGGTACCTGTTCTAAACGAGACTTTCTCTTCCTCTAGCACAGTGGGTACACATAGTATCATTGCGGTGGTGAAATCCCCATTCAGATCAACACTCTAGACCCAGAAACGGAAGGAAAAAAAGAAAACAAAAAAGGAAGAAAGAATGAAAGAAGAAAAGAGACAAAGAACGGGAAAAAAAAAGAAGAAAAATGTAGGAAGACAGAAATAAGACTGATTTACGCTATTAATTTTATATATATATTGCCTTGGGAACATGAACCCGTAGCTGATTTAGGCTATCAGAATGAAAGACAATTAAATGAATTGGAAGATGGGAATGACTGTATAAACCGATCATCTTAGAGTTTATCACTATCATGCTTATTGTTCACACACCTGGGATTGAAAACAAACAAACAAAACAAGAAAACGAAAAACAAAAAGAGCAAAATAAAACAAATCACGCTCCAGCCCCCCAAAACAAAATACACATCAAAAATCGGCACCCTAACATAGAATAACAGCAACAGCAATATATATATATAAAAGAAAAAGAAAAAAAAGGCACGTTAATTTCGTGAGACGAAAAACGAGGGAGACAAACTCCATCTAAAACAAAGTAAAGCGCTCAAAACATTTGAAGATATACAACTCGCTATTTTAGATCACCCCACAACCAAAATGACAGTCACACGTAAACTGTGAATATTTTATACATGTAGATTTTGTTTGTTTGTTATTCATATGTGGCACCCACGTTTTCCTTTGAATTGAGTAAAGAAGTACATGACTTAAATTACGCCACTTGATCGTAACAAAAGATTTAAAATAACCACGCATGCTATGCTACGTACCATAACACAGACACACACACGCGCGCGCGCGCACACACACACACACACACACACACACACACACACACACACACACCACACACACACACACACACACACACACACACACCTCTTTTTTCCCTTTTCTTCAGAAAACAAATATCTGAATGCAGTCTATGTTTGTGACTATTTTTTCAATGTTAGGCGTGTACTGATATAAACCATTTTGTTTGTTGTACAGCCGAAATGTTGCTTTCAGTTCAATGTATTACTATGTTTCAGATTTTTTTCGGTTTAAATCAACCCACCAACGAAACAGACCAAGTAAGAACCACCCACCTCCCAATAAATAAATAAATAAATAAAGATTTAAATAAAAATAATAAAATAAAATAAGAAATAAGAAGAACGAAATACCCTAAACTCAGACAAAGAACGACCCGATGACCGCATACCAGTCAGTTCAGGCAGAAAGATTACTGGAGTTTGTTAAATGTTAGTGCAGCGTAAATCGTTGACGGATTATAGCAGAGGTAATCCAAAAACGAATCCCGTATCACAGGCCGGATTAGCGTCCCGCGTCAACAGAAAGTAATCGAAGCCAACACATTTGCTGCGACACCAGCGGCTCGAACATGGACAGCTGGATCAGAAAGCGGTCGGAAACTGCTTTGTGTATTACTCTGATTAGTGTACTGCTGCTACTGATTTAATCGTTGAGGATGTGTTCTCTCGTTCCTTATGAAGCACATTGTTCGGTAACGCCGTAAGGAATATGCCTTGTAGGTGCGTGGTGATTTTTTGTTTCAGAGAAAAGGTTTGTATAATCTTGCTTGAGAGGATTGGGGAAATCCACTGGACTTGAAAGAACACGCGTTCTTTGCTGGGCACGAAAGCTGATTAAGGAGAGAGTGCTGTACTTGGCGTTATAATAAATTAGGATACATAAGGACTGGGAAGTTTTTAGAATAACTGTAAATCCCGGCCGTTATGAAACCTAGTGTTTCAAGAGATGAAACTAACCGTTACAATTAGCTAGACATGTACGACACACAGGCTTTCCTTGCTGTTGTCTTGTTTACCTTGTGGTAAAAGCGATCGGCAGACGTCTGTACCTTTGTCACCATTGTACCAGGCATATTTTTTTTCTTTCTCTCTCTCCCAAATCCGAGAACTAACTTACCCTTGTTTCCCATTGGATTTGTTCGCTTGTCAGGATTGCTTGTTCTTCTGCATCGGATGTACACACTCTGTACTAACAATCGAGAGTTTGATCTGACACCGAAGATTTAGTTTTATGTTAGTGAAATTCCTTCAAGATTGAGCAGTTTTCTATCAGACGAAGTGAGTAGTTTTCTCACACTCCGAGCACCGTTCTCGGACACCTTCCTCCAAGGAGGAAGGATGTCGTAAACCAATGCTTAGAGTTCTATTTTTCTTTCAGTGGAATTCCCTCAAGATCAAGTGAGTAGTTTTCTTTCAGTGAAATTCCCTCAAGGTCAACAGCGTCGGGGCGTCAGAATTACTTTGACTTTTATCGGAACTTAAATTTGCAACGCATTGATATGCACAGTAGAGATTTCACGATGACTGTGAGCAGAAGTTCAGCTTGTTGGTCTGACGTGTGTGCACAAGTCTGAGACGTGAGGAAAGTTACAGGCAGTCCAGACGTTCAACACACTCCAGGCATTCAGCACCCCCCAACCGCAACCGGATACGGTACATTTTCATTATCATCGTTTAACTATTGTTTAGCTGTTGTATCGTCGCTTTGAAAAAGGGGCTTATCCCGAAAATTCGCGGCACATGTTTTATATTGTCATATTAAATTAGCGTTCGTTTTAACCGTTTATGTGTTTGGATCGTGAGAAAAGCGTTAAACGTGTGTTGACGTATGACAGTGTTTGCTCGTCCTGAGGTAACACTGTGCGGTCGACAGGACTTCAAAATCAAATTACTAACAAACAACCAAACTAACTAACTCAGTAACTGACTAACTGGCTGACTAACTAACTAATTGGCTGACTAACTAACTAACTAACTAACTAACTAACTAACTGGCTGACTGACTGACTGACTGACTGACTGATTGACTGACTGACTGACTAACTAACTAACATTTTATTTATTTTTTGAGAGAGAGAGAGAGAGAGAGAGAGAGAGAGAGAGAGGAGAGAGAGAGAGAGAGAGAGAGAAAGTCGGCTTCTAAGAGAACATCTACGTTTCCATCTTCCTCCAACACGTACAAACTCTGCGGCAAGAGTTGAAGATATACCCCGACATCACAGAAGCGTGGAAGATTTATTTTTCTCATGCATGTACTGTATATACAGAAGGCGCTTCAGATCACCTCTCTCTCTGAACCCAGGAGAAGCGACCCCCACCCCCCCACCCCCCTCCCCCTCGCCCCCCTCCTCCCACCCTTACCTCTCTCCCGTATCATCCCTGGCGGAGCATCTCCATTACCTGCTGGCCAAGCTTTGTTTGGGAGGCAACAAAGCAAACAAGCAGCAGGAAGCAACTGCCAGGGGCACCCTCTGTATCCAAAAAGATGCGAACATCGAGGGATGGAGGAGCCTGACTGAGGCACGGGCAACCAGGCTAGGTGTGAGACATTTTGCAAGGGTCATACAAATGCGAGCGCGGAGAATAAAAGAAAGGGCTCAGTTTTGGGGGCCATCTGGACGAGGCATTTTTTTCATTCCGAGTAGGCTGCCTGCATTTCGGTTGAAACGTTTTGATATAATTTGTAGTTATCTAGAGTAAATGAAAATAATTTGTACATTACTTATATTTACTTAAAAAATAATTTGCAGTTATAATAACATTTGTACACAGTGAAAGATCCAAACACACAAAATGTTAAAAACAAATAAACAAACAAACAAACAAAAACAAACAAAACAACAAACAAACAACAACAACAAAAAACGCTGATTTTAATAGGACAACAATAACAGCAACAACAACAACAACAACAAAAAAGCGCAATTTTGGGGGGACCTCCCCCCCCCCCCCCTTTCCCCCTTTTTTTTCAAGCAACGGACTGACAGGTAAACGATCATAAATGAAAATTACCAGTCGGTAATAAGCCATCTCGCTTCTGTGGACGTTAAGCAGCATGTTTACTTGCTATTTTAATGAACATTGTGTACTTATTCTGTTTCGATTATTGTACAGTAGACAATTTTCATGACTCATCGTTTACTTGTTAGTCCGCGCACAAAACGATTAGTCTCAACAATGGATTTCACAGAAGTAATGGGTTCGGAGAAGGATTTTTTTTCTGACTAATGAAACTGCGCATTCACTGTCTAGGCTTACTTGACGGACCAGACCGAAAACTCGTGTTTCGAAGAGTGCTTCGTTGTCCCTTGCGGGAAAATCGTGTCGCCTTACCTGCTTACCTGGGAAAGGCATAGCAGCAGCAAGAGCAGCGCTACCCATTCCTATCAGTGTGTGCAGTGTTTTTGTGTGTCCAAATAATGGTATGGCTGCCAGTGATTGGGATTGTTAACGTGTGCACAGATGCTGATGTATAAACAGATACTGATGTGGGTCTGTACGGACACCGTAAGAGAGTCTGCACTGGAAGCTGACTCTGGAAGAAAAATCCCTCGCCACACTGGGA
>JABMCL010000737.1:80000-85000 GCA_018857735.1 Alviniconcha marisindica | reverse complement strand
AACCACATGTGGCCAACAATCACTTTACTTTTCCTCGGCAAACACAGAAACTGGGGTTCCGTTTACAAGCCGAACTAACTTTTTTTCTCCCTTAATGAGGATCCCATTTCCTGGTGCTACACGTTCTGCTTAAATGTTACGGAAGAGGCTTGTTGAATTCATTAACCCTTTAACTGCCCTCAGGGCGTCACGTGACGTCTTTGGGAAAATGCTTCCCTCTTTCCTCCGGACATCATAATGACCTTTTTCTTCAATTCTTATTTTTTTACATTTAAAAAAACTCCTTGTGTGAAATAAAATTTTCAAAACAAACACTTCTGGTAAGCTGAGTTCTAAAAAAAAAGAAAAAAGAAAAAAGGTTCTTACTTTAGTGTTCAAAAGAACTTCTCGTTAACCTGTTTTTTTTTTTTGTTTTTTTAAATTTTTTAAATTAACGTTTCTGGTTAGCTTAGTTCTTAATATAAACATTTCCAGTAAGCTTAGTTCTGAAAATGTACATTTTTGGTTAGTTTAGTCCTCAAAGTCTGAAACAAGAATGATTGCTAGCAAAACTGAATTTAAAAACAAAAGTTAAAAAAAGTTAAAAAAAAAAAAAAAAAAAAAAAAAAGAAGTAGAAGAAGAAAAGAATGAAAAGAAAAACCACATACAAACACAAAATTAGGATGCTGGGTTTGTCCTAACAAACAGCATTATTTTGAACCTTTTATGTGTTTTGATCTAATCCTCCCAAAAATGTTTTGCTGACGTAGTTCTGCAAATGAACATTTTTGGTCAGCTTACAATAAAGTTGTATTGCATGTTTTTACGCTTTTGCCTTCTTCCAGGAATTCTTATATCGTTCTAAGGTTTGACTTCCTGGTTCATTCAACTTGATTTGTTTTCACTGAAATCCCCTGGCAACAGAGCGGTAGGTGTACGTGTCATGAATAGCGAAACAAATTTCTGCTTGTGATTTGAGGAATCCTGTTTCACCTTGATATGACCCAGTCCGGCCGTTTTTCCATGGAATGACAAACTCAATTAAATAGTTACTGGCAGCGCATAAAAGCATTCTCTCTCTCTCTCTTGATTTTTGATTGATTTTTGTCGTTGTTTTCATGTTGTTTAATATAAACATACATACCCGTTGTTGCAAAATGAATTAATTAGTAAATTATGTTTGTGAGCATTTACTATAAGCCTAGCTTGTTTAATGCTCATACAATGATTTTGATTGTCCATATTTTCATGAATGTAAATAAACTTTGTTTAAACCATATGACCTTCATGGGTTAATGGGCGTTATGTTATTTTATTTTTTAAATTTCAGAAATCCCGATAGCAGTACATGAAATATTAAAACAAACAAACAAACAAACCCCCCACCACATCTGACCAGCATTTCCTAAGGGTTAAGAAGAGCTATGAACCAAAATATTAACGAACGCATGGAAATGAAAACCAAAGAAAATTCATTTTTTTAATTTTATTTTTTAATTTTTTTAAAATTCAGTTTGTTGTTGTTGAGAAGAACAACTGTATCCATTCACATAATTACATTATATATTTCAATGATAAGAGCGGAGGAGAACTGTTCACGCTTAACAGTTGTAGAAGAGATAATATGGAAAAGAGAGAGAGAGGGGGGGAGAGAGAGAGAGAGAGACTCGTGCGCACGCACCACACACACACACACACACATACACACACACACACACACACACGCACGCACGCACGCACGCACACACGCACACACACACACACATACGCACGCACGCACGCACGCGCACACACGCACTCACGCACACGCACACACACTCACTCACACACTGGATAGGAAGGAGTGGTGAGGATGCAAGAGTGTCATAGACAATACATTCTAACTTTCCGACAGTGGCAATAAACAAAAGTTTGTGCCAGAAAGTTTACAATCATGAAACAACGACAACAAAAAGTGACATCATATTGGCATTATAGTTATTCCTAATAGTCGGTTTCACTGTCTGTCGTCCCGTGCTATTCAAATTCTTATCTATTCTGTAAAACACCTTACAGGAAGCTTACAAATCAGTCCTGGAAGAAAGAAAAAAATTAAATAAATGGAGAACAATAAATGGAAGCAGACATAAAGCAACAAAAGGTGCACAACCAAGAAACTATTCAAGCATTATTATTGGTTTATAATAGGCCCAGTTTGACAAGAAGTCAGGTAGGGTCAGTTTCAACTTTTGATTGTGTGCTTCAATTTCGTATCTTTTTTTCAACTCCTTTCTAAATGCACATAACTGAGGTTTGATTTTTTTCATATCTACAACTATAGATAAAATATTTTGCATACAGAATAATAAAATCAAGAACATTGTCACTTTTAAAATTATCATCTGTACCGAACAAGATAATTTTTTCATTGAATTTTAAGTTGTGAACGTTGTTGCAGTGGTCACATATAAACCCTTCTAATTTATTCCAGAACAATTTTACATGTTGACATCTCCAAATACAATGTTGGATACTATCTCTTTCTAGGTTACAGAAATTGCACAAAACATCTTGTGCATTGCCCATTTCTTTTAACACAATATTGGTTGCTAAAATCCTGTGTAATAATCTGATCTGGAACCATTTCAGTTTTACTTCTTGTATTTTCTATGTCTTTTTAAAGCAGGCTTTCCTTCTCCCAACTTTATTTCCCATTTACTACAGCAGTTCGGACTTTTTCCATTTTCAATTAATATGTCATAATAAAATTTAGTTCCTTTCACTTGATTATAGATCTTTGCTAATGATCTGGGATTTATAACCATTTCATTTGATTCAGTAGTAATCTTGAGGCTTTTAAAATATGTTTTGAAGGCCTGTACACATCCAAAGTATTCCAAATAGTTAACTTGAATATTTTTTGTAAATTCGTTATATTCATAAAAACCGTCATTCTTCATCTATCACATGGCCTATGCAATAAATGCCTTTCTCTAACCAACTTTTAAAAAGAATGCATTTTTTGCCAACTTTAATGTTCCTGTTTAGGAAAAGAGGTTCTGCCAATGCTTCCTCTGATGATTCTGGCTTTACTTTGTATCGAAAAAGTTCATAGACTTTAAATGTGTCCTCCCAGAATCTATTACTGTGGACTTCTTTACTGTAAATGCTTGGACCATACATGTTTATGTTATCCATGTCTTGGTACATTTGACATGCGATTTGTTTCCACCTATGATTTGTAGTTTTTAGTTTTCTTATCCATGTTAACTTTAGAGCATTCATAAAGCTTTTTATTTGAGGAATACCCAGACCGCCATCAGCAATATGTTTTACCGCTGTGTCTCTGCTTATTCTAGCACGCTTTCTGTTCCATACAAAGCGGAAAATCATTTTTTGAAGATCTTCTATAAACGTGTCCGGTGGATCCGGCAAAAGTAGCCATAAATGTACAAGTTTTGACAATATCAAAGACTTAAGAATAGCTATTCTACCCAAAGGTGTTATCAGCCTCCTTAGCCATATTATAAACAAACTTTTTACTTCCTGGAACTTTGTATCAAAGTTCAACCGTGCGCAGCTCTCGAGGTCGTTTGTAAACCATATGCCAAGTATTTTAAATGTAGGTGGGTTCCATTCAAACTTCAGGTGTGGCATGTACCTTATGTTACTATTAGTATTTGATCCCAACCATATTACAATTGTTTTTTTCAATACTGATCTTCAATCCAGATTTATTTCCAAAATCATCGAGGACCCGAATCGTTTCTTCGAATGTTTTACTCTTTCCATTTTGAAATAAATCACTATCGTCGGCAAACTGTGATATTTTATGTTCGGTCTGACCGATAATAATCCCTTTAATATCTCGGTTTTCTTTAATCATAATTGCTTGAATCTATGCACAAATAATAAATAAATATGGTGATATCGGATCTCCCAGTCTACATCCTCTTTTTATAGAGAACCAAGGAGATGACTGCCCATTAACTAGAACAGTTGACTTGATGTTGTTATAAAATACGCTGATCCATCTTCTGATGTCCTTTTGGAACCCGAATGCCTTTAGTACTTTGTGCATGAAAGTCCAATCAAGCGAATCGAAGGCTTTCTCAAAGTCTATACATAGTAATAATCCAGCCAATCTGTTCGTATTGCAATAATTTATCAAGTCATAAATAAGTCTAGTATTGTTTCCTTTGTATCTGTTTGCCATAAAACCTGTCTAATCTTCGCTAATTAATGTGGGTAATACTTTCTTCATTCTTTCTGCTATACATGATGTGGCTATTTTATACACTACATTCAACAATGAAACAGGTCTCCAGTTTTTAGATATTCCCTGGGTTTGTCCCCTTTAGGTATACATATAATAATGCCTTCTTTTTGTGTAGGCGACATTTCACCTTTATCAAAACCATCATTTATTGCTCTCACCACCAGATTGTCTAGTCTCTTCTTCCAAAAGACTTTTTTTAAATTCCATCAGAGCCTGGGTGTATTCATTTTGTTGATCGTGTAATGCGCGGTGCGCTCACTCTTGTCGGTGATAACTGCGCCGCTATTATTATTATTATTATGATGATTATTATTATTATTACCTAGCTTTCAGTGGGTGGTGATTGGGGGGTGGGGGTGGGGGGCGGATGCTAAACTTCGAGTCAAAAGTAGTAGCAGTGTTAGTGCAGGGTTAGGAAATACGTACACACACACGCACGCACACACACACACACACACACACACACACACACACACACACACACACACACACACACACCACACACACACGCACGCACGCACGCACGCACGCACGCACGCACGCACGCACACACCCCCACACACACACACACACACACACACACACAACACACACACACACTCCCCCACACCACTACCACACACAAACACACCATACCCACACCACTTCCCTCCCCAAAAAAGAAAAAAGAAAAAAAGAAAAAAAAAAGTCGAAAAAGGAAGCAGCAGCCGATGTTGTAGTTGGGGTTGTAAGATGGGTGTAACGATGGGGCCATTACACGCT
>JABMCL010000737.1:60000-72500 GCA_018857735.1 Alviniconcha marisindica | reverse complement strand
ACGTACGGACTTTGCCGGTGACTGAGTAGTTCAGGTCATCTCTCACTGTTCAACGCTCTGGGGTACCTCGGATGCAGAAATTAATGTTACCTCTGCTGAGAACCGAGAGCTACCAAAGTTGTAGCTTTCTCTTTAAGCTCGGACTAGGTCAAAACGTAGCTACATGCATGCTTCCCCCACTGTAACCATTTGTACTTTAATCGCTACGCCTTCGCAGTCCATTCAACTTCATTTTCTCTAATCCTCTTTAGAGATAAAGTGATGTGTAAATTGAACAGCAAATCGGATTTTTACTTGTGATGTCATAACTTGTGTCTCACCCTCATGTGACAGTTAATCGAGGTTGACTGGGCTTTAAATATAAACTATCAACCATTCAGTGAATCAGCCCGTCAGTCACCCATCCATTCAACCATAACAATCAAGTATACTACTACTACTGCTACTACTACTACTAGATTATTTATGGCGCCCCATCTCGTAAGAACCCAGAGCGCTTACAAAGACATAAGGATACGTTCATTTCATCACACACACACACACACACACACACACACACACACACACACACACACATACACACACACACACACACACACACACACACACACACACACACACACACACACACACAACACACACACACACACACACACACACACACACACACACACACACACACAACACACACACACACACACACACACACACACACACACACACACACACACACACTACAAATACATGCATTACTGGTAATGGGTTGGTACAAAGAGTAGAAAGCGACAGATCAGTATGCAGAATTAGAAGAGACGAGAATATCAATTAATCGATCCATCAGTCAGTCATCCATTCATCCACGGCTCTCATCCGTCCATCCAGCCATACTAACCAACCAGCCAGCCAGCCTCACTATTGCTGCATACTCCGAACAAAAATAAAAGCACACACACATGGCGCAAAGGCCGCAAGAAACACCCAGCGAAGCCATCTGTGTCCAATGGAAATGTACCTCTCGGCACAAATAGCAGCTAAACTGTTTTTGTGAAGCAGCAAAATGGAAACAAATATGCAGGCTGGTGGACATTGCAGCGCACGTGTTGAGGAGTACACGCACAATGGTGCAGTTTAGCGCCAAATCAATCGCAACGGGTGGAACAGGTTATTGGAGGAGAGGGTGGGTAGGCGAAGGAGGTGGGGTAGGGGGAGAGGGAGTGGGGACTACGGGGTCCCAGGGGTGGAGAGGACGGGGGCGGGGCGGGGTTGAGCTGGGGTGGGAGTGGGAGCGAGAACGGCAAAGAGCGTGTGAACACTGGTGGTTTTATTTATGAACCGGTTTTCGTTTTCGTTCTGTTTCTTTTGGTAAATGGTACAGTTTTGCTGGGATATAGGAACAAGAACTAGGCCAAATGCCATAGGCTTTGGCATATTGACAGCATGTTTCCTAACATGTCAGCATCAGCTAAAATGTCAGTCACGTAATGCTATGCTACGGCTTATAGAGCATGAAATCTTTTGCTTGCTTGTTCTAAATTTGTTTATTTTGTATGGTTGCTTTTTTCCGAAATCAAGCCAAGCCTGCTCAAATTTGGTTTGATTCATATCGGCTAATTTTGTTTAGCCTGGTGCAAATCAGTTACTGTTCAGTTACGTTTCTGCATTTATGTCTAGTTCTGTACAGTCTGCACACCACATACTGGAGTTATTGTTCGGCTAGCATACACGCGGTACAGAGAAAGACCACGATGAACCAACAACTGCTGGCAGCCTGACGACTGGTTATCAGTTCCGACAGCCTCACCAGATTTGTGCGCTGCGCAGATGTTTAACGTGTGAAGAAATAATTCTAACCGCTGACGTATAAAGCCTCTTTATTTCCGGTTTCGGTTTTCATTGAACCGTTCAAGAATAGATCACCTTGTTTCCAGCTTCCATTTTTACCATTGGTAATTCCGAAGTTATTCAGTTGAGTAACTGGATTTTAACGTCAACGGTATAAGGACACAAAGCGGTACGTTGACAAGTCTTCTTGACCTATAGACACTTCTTCAACAGCTGAGACTAACTGTATTTTGGTAGCTTGCGTTTCTGCCTGGTATTGAGTAAGTGCGATTGTACGATTCGTCCTGAAGTGACAATCTGAAACAGGACGAGACCCAGAAAGCCAATTCAGAATAAACAAACAAGGGAGTTAATCAGCGCTCGAAAGACGTCACACAAACACAACAACAAAGACCTGAGTCGCCTACAGTAACTCTCATTTGGCATGCGAGTAAATACAATGTACATAAACTCCACCAGAGGTACATCTCTGGAGTTTATGTTCCGTGTATTTACTCGCATGCGAGCTAAGAGTTACCGTAGGCGACTAGACTGAGGTCTTTGCTGTAGTGTTTGTGTGACGTCTTTCGAGCGCTAATTAACTCCCTTGTTTGTTGATTTGTCCTTAGGTGGCACTACGGTTGACCGTATGTAAAAAAATCAATAAAAATAAATAATCCAGGAACTAACTAGCTAACTCAACAGATAGCCCACAAGCACCAGATGACATCAAAACGAAACTTCTGATAGAACCACGTAAACAAGAAGAAAATCGCCAAATTGGCAATTTCAGTATCGATACATTTGCTATAAAATTTATCATAGTTTTGATTCAGGGCCAACAATCTGTTGGCAACAACCTCTTTTCTACATCTCTATCCGTAACCTTCAGTAACAAGTTTGGGCAAAGAAAGAAAGAAAGCCAAATTTAGTAGAAAGTCAAATTTAGTAGACTCGGTACTGCTTGAATAACAGAAGTTAGCAAAGTACAAATCAGTGATTAATGACACTAAAGAACATACACTAAGAAACAAAGTTGGTACCACATAAATATATAATCACTATGAGTGCTTTGTTGCTGTAGACAGCAGTATTCCACCTAGTTGAGTAGTCAGTCTGTCAGTTCGATTCGGAATGTTACAGTTCCCTGACATTTAGGTCGGTAGACAATGGCTCGATCAGCTTTCCCTGTTGGTATTACAAGCGTTACAATAAACGTTTGTGATATTTGCTCTGTGTGTTTCCCCTAAAAAATGCCGTTTTCTACGTATTTTTCCACAGAATGGAAGCAAGCCACATGAAGTCGCCTTTGAGTAAGCAAACTTTACAGCGAAGAAGCTGAAATGTTTACGGTTTCGTTCGCCGAGACCGGAAACCGGAAGGTCTTTGCAGGTGAGATGCGCGCGCTTTGCTACACGTGCAAGCCATGCCGATGCGCGTGGGCGGTGCGCAATGAAGGTTGTTTTGGGTGTTTTTGATTACGACCATTTCCTTGCAGTGAGAGGAGAATGTGTTAGAAGATGGGCTCAGTGTTTTGCTTCTTGAATAACACATCTGTAAGCAGTCTGCGGCTTCGTGGGTTTTGCCCAATCAGATCAAAAAGAAAAGCCAGACTCAGACATCATGGAGACGTGCCGCGGTTGCGAGCGGATGGCTGAAGGTAGCAGCATGGGCAGGTCGGGACCAGGCGCACACCAGCAGCCGGGCAGTTCTGTGCCTCGCGTCATGACAAAACACCGCCAATGCCTTTTTGGCCGCTTTCACTAGTGTCACAGGCTTCACCATAACCAACAGCGGCTAACCATCAAAATCAAAACAGAACAGAGCTAGCGAAATGTACTCACCTATACGACGAAACACAAGGAAACAATGAAACACAACGCTTTCGACAGAAAATTGTCTTCGTCAGGTGCAAGAAGATAGATAGATAAGTAAGTAAGTAAGTTGGTGTTTTACGCCCAGTCAACCGGTACGGTTATATCAGGGCGAAGATAGATAGATAATAAAAAAATAAAAAAATATCCATCTTCTTGCACCTGACGAAGACAGTTTTCTGTCGAAAGTGCTTGTGTTTCCTTGTTTCCTTGTGTTTCGTTGTATAGGTGAGTACATTTCCCTGGATCTGTCAAGCTACGATTTTGTCAGCCTCACCAGCAGCTGTTCACTCATCCATCAAAATCAAATCATCATGGTAGAGAGTATGGGTAGATGTCGTTTTCTTCAGTTTTTGTCTTTTTTTTAAAAAAATTTTTTTACGCCGCTTTCTCTGTATCACCAATCCTTCCGATTTTTAAACGTTGTAGAATTCGTTTTGTTCAGTTTTGTCACGTCGGTCAATGGTTTTTACACTGTCTCTGTTGTAGCAACCCTTTCGTCTTCTTTAAACATTGTGGGAGGCAGACGTATTGACAACCATCAATGCGTTTACTACGTACAGCACCTGGTAGAAACTGATGAATATTCCACATTGCGTCACATATATAAACGCTAACCGAAAACAGTTACGGTAAGCTGCTGCATGACTGGGCAGAGCCACTCTTGCGGCTGCTGTAGCCTTTGTGAGCTAAAGCATTTGTTTTTCCTGGATGTAATATTAACAAAATATCAGTGAAGAAACGAGAAGCGAACATTGAGATAATAAAGACTCTCTCTCTCTCTCTCTCTCTCTCTCTCTTAGTCTCTCTGTCTCTGTCTCTGTCTGTCTCTGTCTGTCTGTCTGTCTGTCTCTCAGGCACATTTCTTCTTTTTGCCTCTCTCTGAGCTCTCTCTGTGAGACATTTATTCTCTCTCTCTCTCTCTCTCTCTCTCTCTCTCTCTCTCTCTCTCTCTCTCTCTCTCTCTCTCTCTCTCTCTCCGAGTTCTGTCTCTGTCTCTCTGTCTCTGTCTCTCTCTCTCCCTCCCTCTCTCTCTGAGACACGTTCATTCTCCCTGTCTCTCTCTCGCTCGCTCTCGCTCTATCTCTCTTTCTCTCTGCACTCTACACGTTCATCTTTCCCTCCATTTTTTGGGGGTGTCTACCAAATAAACACCCAAACTGCTGCGAACTGCTGGATATTCAGTTGAGGGCGAAGAGCGATACATTTGTCAACGGCCCCATAAGTTCGCCAACCTTCTCTAGTGCCTCGCGGAAGAATTCCTCGCTCTCCTCTTCCCATTCCCCACATATGTTTTGGCAATCCTGAAAAGCAATTTACACAATGGCCCATCAGGGCTCATTTATAACTGTCAATATTTTGGGCCCGCTATGAGAAAAATGATGTCTGGCTAATTACATCCACAAACACGCGAGTCCCAGCACTGACAGTAGGGGCAGGCAAGATAAACACGCACTCGTCAGTAGAAAGCGGAGGCAGGAGGTTTCAACACCCTCAAGACAGATGCTGGAGAGCTTGGAGGATTTCTTTTTCCTTTTCCTTTTCATCTTCATTCTGTCTGTCTTCCCCCTTTTCCTTCTTTGTTTCCTTCTACTTCTTCTTGAGTCTTTCTTTCTTTCTTCTTGTCCTCCTCCTCCTCCTCTCCTCCTCCTCCTTTTTCTTCTTCTTTGTTTGGGAGCTGGTGATCGGAGTGGTGCTCGGCGGTAGGTCTCCATTGTCGGAGCAGATTTAGACGTTGGATATCTTTATAGATAAATAAATAGATAGACGAACATAATAGATAGATATACAGACAGTCACGTAGATATGCAGCTATGTAGATAGACTTGTAGACAGGCAGACAGACATATAGATAGACATACAGGTAGATGAAATAGGTAGACAGTTACACAGACAAACAGCTAGAGAGGTTTGTAGACAGACAAACAGACAGACAGACAGACTAATAAATAGATAGATAGATAGATAGATAGATCGACAGACAGACGCAGGCAGACAGAAAGATAAATAGGCAGATAGACAGGTAGATAGGTAGATAGATAGATAGATACATTTGTAGATAGATCGGTAGATTGATAGGTAGGGAGACACAACGTTTACTGGGTTTCTGCTTGGACTGTGATTCCAAGTACGTGCTGAAGACCTATGTCACCAAGAGCTCGCTGGCTGTCTTCAGAATCAACGGTTTCCACAATCATTTGTATGTACTAGGCCAGTCCCGTGTTGCTAGGCAAGCCGGCGGTGGCAAGGACGACAAAAAGACTGATCTACCTTTCGTTATCCAGTATGACTGTTCTTTCATTTCCTGTTTATATCATTTATGAAATGTTGAATGCCGCATGCGCTCGAATGCCCGTGTATGTATCTTTGTAATAAAGCTAAAGGGAAAAAGACCGATCAGGCTTCTCACTGAGCCCCAAAACACACCACTTATACTTCAGTCACCAAGGACTAGACAATTTTTAAGTCATGATAGGACTTCGCTGTACTTCACCGTAATGCAAGGTGTAATGTATCGCTGCCAACGGAAAAGGTACCAACCAAACAAGTCAGAATTCCACACTCGTCAGTGAATAGCCTACGAGGCTGACATGGAATTCTAAGTCGCTTGCCTGCCTGTAGTGTCAGTTGGTAATTGGATTTTTAACGTCCCTTCAACCACACAGCCGGGTTAACCCAGGACGAGTCTGTAAGAAACATTCCATGTGAATTTTACTTGAAGCCAAGAAAACATTGCTTGTGCTTCCAAGAAACCAAGAAACCAAGAAACAGTCCTTGTTCTGAAACCACTGAAGAAACATTCCTTGCTTACGCTCGAAGCCAAGAAAATTCCTTGTGCTTCTATTTGAAAGCAAGATACACTATTTGTGCTGCCATTTCAAACCGAGACACATTCCTCGTGCTTCCATTTGAAACAAAGAAACAGTCCTTGTTCTTTCACTTAAAATCACTGAAGAAACATTCCTTGCTTTCGCTTGAAACCAAGAAACATTCCTTGTGCTTTTACTTCAAATCATGAAGCCACTGAAGAAACGTTCGTAACTGTGCTTTTACTTGAAACCAAGAAACAGTCCTTGTGCTTTTACTCGAAATCATGAAGCCACTTAAAAAAAACATTCGTAGCTGTGCTTTTACTTGAAACCAAGAAAAATTCCTTGTGTGTTTTTGAGCTTAACTTGGCGAGAATAAAATTCGGTATCTTACACATCTTGTGTTAAAATACTGATCAGTAGGGCAATGAAAACAAAAACCACCAGAGATAGTTCGCAGTCCCTGTAGTGTTCGCCCTGATATAACCGTACCGGCTGACTGGGCGTAAAACACCAAGTTACTTACTTACCCTGTAGTGTAGTGTATCTGGAAACACCAATTGAAGTCACTCGTGCTCTCGTCTGGACTGATTCGAGTCTGTTGTGAGTGCAAGACCACACATCCCATCGTTCTCACACACAAAAATAATCAAGCTAACCAAAATACGTGAAAGTGGAAAGGGAAGTCCAGACTACCGTGTGGCAAATGTCTGCACTAGAAGGTTTGCGATGGTCTACAGTCCTGGGCTGTCTTGTGGTGACTGTGTGGTTGACAGGACATTAAAATCTAATTACTACCTAACTATCCTCCTGGGCATACTGGACATGACAAAAAATAACTGAGCAGGTAGAATGCCGGACCAGGCAAGGATTAGGGGTGGCTCGCGACTTGAAAGGTCTCAAATATTGACGAGGAACTCTTTACACACTTCCTGCAGGCGGAAACAGAAGGACACGACAGCACGCATAGACACACACAGGCAGACAGACAGACAGACAGACAGACGGACGGACGGACGGACGGACAGACAGACAGACAGATAGACAGACAGACAGACACAGACACAGACACACACACACACACACACACACACACACACACAACACACACACACACACACACACACACACACACACACACACACACACACACACACACACACACACACACACACACACACACACACACACACACACACACACACACACACACACACACACCCCACACACACACACACACACACACACACACACACACACACACACACACACACTAATATACATAGACAATGTGATTTTATTCCCAAGTGTTGACACAGAGTTGCGCATGGAGTGAGGCATGGTGTTGAGATCATAAGCTACAAACACACTTTCACGCTAACAATTTTGCATACAAACATAAAATACCTAAGGCACAAAGGATGGTAAGCGAATCTGCGAGTAGACAGTGATAGCAAAATAAAAACATTATACAGCTATACAGTAGGTAGCCTATGGTACACATTTCAAACTCACCTGTGTTTTTGTGAAACAGCCATAAAAGCTTGCAGCAAAGGGTTGGTGACAATTTCAAAAGCTCACGGAAGACGTTATATATATATATATATATATATATATATATATATATATATATATATTAAAAGAGAGAGGAGAGAGAGAGAGAGAGAGAGAGAGAGAGAGAGAGAGAGAGAGAGAGAGAGAGAGAGAGAGAGAGAGAGAGAGGAGAGAGAGAGAGAGAGAGAGAGAGAGAGAGATAACGTCGAATTTAACAACAAACGCATATAATAAACTCATGTGCTGAAAACGTTGCACTTCACATTTAAGACTCAGAAAGCAGATTATTAATCTGTCACCATACGTGGTCTAGAACAGCAATATAAACGATGTGATTGTTATTAATGAATGTGTGCTATGTGAAATGAATGCGCGTGTGTGAATCAGTTGTTGACACAAACAATAGAATTGCAAAATAGTTTGACATAACGCATTTACCACTTAACACTTACATCATACAAGCGCTCAGGGCATTGATGAGCGCGTGATAAATGTACATTACTATTATATTATATAAAGCCTACAAAATGTACACCCCCTACACACCCCCACACCGCGCGCACCCCCCCCCCCCCCCACACACACACAAACTCTAACATTTAACGTTGAATATCTGTCATTAGAGAGTTTCAGTTCTAGAAGTGTTAATATTTTGAGCACCTTTTTGTTTCCATTCAAAACCACAAAATTAAAGCAGCATGCTGAAGTACAATCAAGCAAAAACGGCAATAACGTCATAGCCTACACAATCGAAATCATCGACAAAAGAAACTCGAATTAGGCAAGTCGATTTATAGCTGTAATGGTGTATTCAGGTAATGAATATGATTCACAAAAAGCGTTACCGTTTCAAAAATAGGGTTTGTTTAAAAACAAATAGTAAAATAATTTTTCAAAGTGTGAGACGTTTTCGCGCATTTATCCATATAGATACGACTTGATCTAAGCAGAGTGTCTCAGTGCCGATGTAAACAAAAACAACCCCACTACCCCCAATCCCCTCAAAAAAGAGAAAGAAAGAAAAACAAAGTGGAATTAAAAAGAAGAAGAGTAACATGGTGTTTTACGCCCAGTCAACCATTGCGGTTATATCAGGGCTAAGAAGAAGAAGAAGAAGAAGAAGAAGAAGAACTCGAACTGGAACTCGAAAACTTTATTTTACAAGGATTGTAGTTTAGGTTCAGTCAAAAACCTGTCTAACAACTAGTCCTTGCTAAGCTACTGATAAAAAGATATCAAATTACAGGCATTACTTATATACATAATATACGCATGAATGAGTGATTGAAACGTTATACATGAGAATTTCCACACAAAACATAACGTGCTCACAGCGCCAGATGAACACATGCCATACATCATTCAGTTACATATTATGAGCATACGGTGAGCATATTATGAGCTAATGAAGCAGCAGAACATCTGATCAGTTCATATGACTAGTATCGGAAAAGAAAACAGAAGCAGTCAATGCTTATCTTATAAAGAACAGTAAAGGAGAAGGGGGGAGGGGGGTGGGGGGAGGGTTGATGGAGGGGGAAAAAAGAAGAAAAGAAAAAAACGGTGGGAGGGGGTGGGTCGGAAGGCAGTCGGAAGGACTGGGCGGAATTGTATGGGTGTATAAAATAGGTCTCAAATGACCAGTCATTGCAATGGCAATCACTCGAAAACCTCAGTCTCTTTCTCTGTCGGAAAGAGACAGAGAACTGGAACTCGAGCTCTGAAAATTTATTTTACAAGGATTGTAGTTTAGGTTCTAGAAGAAGAAGAAGACAACAACGAAAAGGTCCTGAAGTTATCGAGTCAGAGAACCACACGGTTATGTTTTTTACTTGCTCTGAAGAAACTGTTGCTCGTGAAAACCGAAACTGGTAGTCGGCAAGCCAAGACTGATTTTTCGTTTGGTCCGCGAGACTACCATCTCAGTTGGCCATTTGCAAAAAAAGAGAACAAGACAGAACTCTATTCGACTGTCTACGCTAACACGGTGTTTCATTGTGTGTTTTTTTTTTGGATTTTTTCTTTCTTTCTACGGCTGTTCGTTTTGTTTTGTTCTACCACACAATTCAGGATAGAGTCCGGTAGACATGGGACGAGAAGCTCTGTCTCCCGGCTGATCAGGTGCGCTGGAATATAATTACATTAAGACGCTATGATTATAGTGTTTGAGGAGAAAGGCGAGCAGAAGCCAGGATTTGGACTTGCTGCAACGGTTTCGTCAGCTTACACATACACTGCCAACATAGGTGACCACTTAATTACACAGTCAGTGAAGATTTAGTGTCCGTTTGACCAACTGGCTTTTCGCTCGGTTTGCTTCATGTAAAATCTGCTTGCAGTTGTTGCGATTGAAGCGGCTTTGCTCCAACCGATTTCTTACACAGAACTTATTTTACCTGTTCACTGCAGTCAGTGGACATATCGTTTCCCGTTTGTAACTCCTGTTTGTTCTACGCTTGTGTCTGCTTCACTATCAATGAGGCTGCTAGCGCCTGTTGCGACTGAAAGGACTTCGTTTTGACGGGTCATCTTGGACGTGATCCTTCCAAGCAGGCCATAGAGGGTTTCCCGGTAATTGGCACTGGTAAAGTAGTACACGAAGAAATTCACTGAAGAACTCAGATAATAACACAGTTCGGAGAATCCCAACAGCACGAAAAAGGTGTTAGACAAGTGACCAAAGGGCTTCAGCTGAGGCAGAAACACGGGAAGCAATCGAAAAACGACGACTGGGATGGACAGCACGAAAAACTCTATGGACAAAGCGATGAGCATTTTCGTCACGGCGATCTCTTTAGTGCTAGAAGCCTGGGAGGATGTCTGACTGCGCCATCTCACTGTCTGGTGCAGCCTGACGGCAGTGATGATAGTAGTGATGAGCACGATGATTGGAATTCCCACAGAGATGAAAAATCCGTAGAACAATCCACCCAACACGTGCAGCATAGCCTTGTTCCTAAAATAGTAGTCGGTAACGTAGCCTTGCCAGGATAGCCTGTTGGTACGCATCTCGTAGAAGCACATCACCTGGTACTGGGCAGTGACGACAAAGCGGAGGGACACCAGGACCAACACGCTGACCACGATAATGGCCGTCAACACCTTGGTCGGGATACATCTCTGAGCTCGTAAGGGGAACAAAACACAGATGCATCTCTCTGTTGAAATGATGGCAGAGAGCAAGACCGACCCGTTGAAGAACCCTACGAGTCCGAGGAGGTTTTTGTTCACCATGTACCTGTAGGCCGGCCCGTACTTCTCTCCATCGGTGAATTGCGTGTAGATGCGCTCGGCGTAGAAACTGAAGATCACAGTCAGGCTGATGAGGTCCAAGAGGGCGAGGGAGAAGAGACACATGTTGATCCTCTTGCTGAGGCCTTGCCTGAAGAACACCGCCATGTTGATGACGTTGGCAGGGGCCCCGACGACGTAGAGGATGGGGATGAAGATGGCGGTTTGGAGTCTACTGACTAGAAGCTCTGTCTCCCGGCTGATCAGGTTCCTGGGGTTGTCCCACGGGATAGTGACGTCCATCTCCAGGATGATGCAGTTCTCTGGGATACCGTTCATCGATTGGTTGGTGTTGAGAGTGGTCCATGCTGACGTCATCTCGGTTGTCTCAGGGCGAGACTGTACTGACCATGCCTCCATTGTTGATGTAGTTTTTATCGGATACAAGGCCTTTGAGCGAGATTGGTTTCGATCCTCTTTGATAAAAAGTCAAATACCTTTCTGTTTTTGTTTTTGTTTGTTTGTTTGTTTTTTGCTAACAAAGACTTCTCAGCACATTCCCACTCATATAACAGTGTCTTGTGTTGAGTGTATCTGAACTGCAACGTATTACAATTACTGTGTCATTGGAGAGCATCCGTTTATAAGTCTGTGAAACGTATCGTGGGCAGTTTGTTTTATCACTTGTCTCATGTTATACGTCTGACCTCAAACCTGCTCTGTCAGCTGAGTCCCTTTGTATGTCGAACTTACCAGCTCAGTTGGATTTGTTGGTGCGCTGGTCACTGTTAATGTGTAAAGTGAAAATACGTTCTCTACACAACACCATTAGCAATTATTTAACCCGTGCAAGCTACGTTAGTATTTTACCACGTATTTTTTGTCTTCTTCTCCTAACTGCCGGGCTTAGAACACCGCTACACACTTCGCACACTGAGTTCTTTTATACAGCTTCTGTCAGTTAAACTGGAAGTTATTTTTTTAAATAAAGTTTAATTCAGTATTTTCTTCGCGTACAATTGATTCTGCACAAATAAAATACCTCTACCCCGTCATTGACCGGCATAAAAATTGTGGAAAAAGAAATCACACACACACACACATACACACACACACACACACACACACACACACACACACACACACACACACACACACACACACACACACACACACACACACACACACACACACACACACACACACACAC
>JABMCL010000737.1:47500-55000 GCA_018857735.1 Alviniconcha marisindica | reverse complement strand
TGTGTGTGTGTGTGGTGTGTGTGTGTGTGTGTGTGTGTGTGTGGTGTGTGGGTTGTGTGTGTGTGTGTGTTGTGTTGTGTGTGTGGTTGGTGTGTGTGTGTGTGTGTGTGTGGGTGTGTGTGTGTGTGTGTGTGTGTGTGTGTGTGTGTGTGTGTGTGTGTGTGTGTGTGTGTGTGTGTGTGTGTGTGTGTGTTGTGTGTGTGTTGTGTGTGTGGTGTGTGGGGTGGTGGGTGCGTGGGTGCGTGCGTGCGTGCGTGCGTGGTGTGCGTGGTGCGTGCGTGTCGTGCGTGCGTGCGTGCGTGCGTGCGTGTGGTGCGTGTGCGTGTGGTGCTGTGTGTGTGTGTGTGTGTGTGTGTGTGTGTGTGTGTGTGTGTGTGTGTGTGTGTGTGTGTGTGTGTGTGTGTGTGTGTGTGTTGTGTGTGTGTACCTTGGGACGGGATGGGACTGTGAGGGATGAAATTCTTCATTTTCTTTTTCAGGGGATGGAGATGGGGTGGCGTGGGGTGTGGGATATGATGGTGAGTTGGATGTGTGTGTGTGTGTGTGTGTGTGTGTGTGTGTGTGTGTATGTGTTGTGTTGTGTGTGTGTGTGTGTGTGTGTGTGTGTGTGTGTGTGTGTGTGTGTGTGTGTGTGTGTGTGTGTGTGTGTGTGTGTGTGTGTGTGTGTGTGTGTGTGTGTGTGTGTGTGTGTTGTGTGTGTGTGTGTGTGTGTGTGTGTGTGTGTGTGTGTGTGTGTGTGTGTGTGTGTGTGTTTGTGTGTGTGGTGTGTGTGTGTGTGTGTGTGTGTGTGTGTGTGTTGTGTGTGTGTGTGTGTGTGTGGTGTGTGTGTGTGTATGCGTGCGTGCGTGCGTGTGTGTGTATATGGTGGTGCGTGCGTGCGTGCGTGCGTGCGTGCGTGCGTGCGTGCGTGCGTGCGTGCGTGCGTGGTCGTGCGTGCGTGTGTGTGTGTGTGGTGTGTGTGTGTGTGTGTGTGTGTGTGTGTGTGTGTGTGTGTGTACTTTGGGGACGGGATGGGGACTGGGAGGGATGAAATTATGGGTATAATTATAGTAATATAATCAAATTTGGGGGAGGGGGGTATATTGTTGCTTCTCATACGGCACAAATACATCATTTTTCTTGTGTATATACATTGTTAGTTGTCACATCTGTATTACTTTCTTGAACATGTTACGTTCGATTTATTCTCACTTAACTTAGAAAATGTAAAGCCCAATGAGTTTGTGTTCACCAGAGAATAGCGCCCTACAAAAGGAACTATTATTGTACATTCATAGACACACGTGCACACACTCACACAGATTCACACACAAATTCAAAAACTTAAAACAAACAAACAAAATACCGCCCCCCCCCCCCAACCCACCCCAACGCATACTCACACACACGAATACGTTCTTTCAATCAAATTATAAAATTTGGAGAAGAAAACAGGCAAAATAGGTAATTGATCGTTATACGAAAATGCTATGTAAATTTGTTAAAGCAAAAGGAACAAATCGTTAAGCTTAGCAAGAATCAAACGCGTATTTTAAAGGCAGTATGTGCCGACTCCGTAAACACACAGAGCAGTTTCGTGTGTAGGTGATATAAAACACTATGTTGATTTCATAGCGCATTAGAAAATATCTTCTAGATACAATTTATAAACCTTTGTGCTTTCTTGGAGAGAAACCGATAACAGCTAGATGGTTAACAACCGGTCTGGATCGTTGTTTTCTGCAAGCGAGGTGTTACACAGAGAAGGTGACTAGATCCTAAGACATAAAAGGTTAAATAGGACACTAGTTACTACCATAAAACACACAAAAATTGTCACAGGGAATATTTCGGGGTAATCCCCTTTTTCAAGCTACAAAACAACACTAAAACAAGTTACACGGTGAAAAATGAGATGCCGGATACTTATCTGCTTTTGGTTGAGCTGTTTTGTTGTGCTGTTTTGGCATCCAGTCAAGAGAAGGTGACTGTACTGCGTTTTGAATAACAATATCCCCTCAAAACTGTGTTCCCTTAAGAAGAATTGAAAAATGCAAAAGATCATCTGGTCTAGGTAAAATGGTGATTTTCCAAGCGATATGACATTGCAATCTAACCACATTGCAAAAAACCCCGGGGAAAAAACCGGGAAAATTGGCTTTTGGCCCCAAACATGAGTGGTAAAATTTTGTGCATTCCCTTTGTGCTTTTATTTCAAATCATGAAGCCACTGAAGAAAAAATTCGTATCTGTGCTTTTACTTGAAACCAAGAAACAGTCCTTGTGCTTTTACTTGAAATCATGAAGCCACTGAAAAAAACATTCGAAAGCTGTGCTTTTACTTGAAACCAAGAAACAGTCCTTGTGCTTTTACTTGAAATCATGAAGCCACTGAAGAAAAATTCGTAGCTGTGCTTTTACTTGAAACCAAGAAACAGTCCTTGTGCTTTTACTTGAAATCATGAAGCCATTTAAAAAAAAACATTCGTAGCTGTGCTTTTACTTGAAACCAAGAAACAGTCCTTGTGCTTTTACTTGAAATCATGAAGCCACTGAAGAAACATTCGTAGCTGTGCTTTTACTTGAAACCAAGAAACAGTCCTTGTGCTTTTACTCGAAATCATGAAGCCACTTAAAAAAACATTCGTAACTGTGCTTTTACTTGAAACCATGAAAAATTCCTTGGGTGTTTTTGAGCTTAACTTGGCGATAATAAAATTCGGTATCTTACACATCTTGTGTTAAAATACTGATCAGTAGGGCAATGAAAATAAAACCACCAGACAGTCCCTGTAGTATTCGCCCTGATATAACCGTACCGGCTGACTGGGCGTAAAACACCAAGTTACTTACTTACCCTGTAGTGTAGTGTCTCTGGAAACACCAATCGAAGTCACTCGTGCTCTCGTCTGGACTGACTCGAGTCTGTTGTGAGAGCTAGACCACACATCCCATCGTTCTCACACACAAAAATAATCAAGCTAACCAAAATACGTGAAAGTGGAAAGGGAAGTCCAGACTACCGTGTGGCAAATGTCTGCACTAGAAGGTTTGCGATAGTCTACAGTCCTGGGCTGTCTTGTGGTGACTCTGTGTGGTTGACAGGACATTAAAATCTAATTACTAACTTTCGTCCTGGGCATACTGGACATGACAAGAATTAAAAATAACTGAGCAGGTAGAATGCCGGACCCTGCAAGGATTAGGGGTGGCTCGCGACTTGAAAGGTCTGAAATGTTGAGGAGGAACTCTTTACACACTTCCTGCAGGCGGAAACAAAAGGACACGGCAGCACGCATAGACACAGACAGACAGACAGACAGACAGACGGACGGACGGACGGACGGACACACACACACACACACACACACACACACACACACACACACACACACACACACACCACACACACACACACACACACACAGACACACACACACACACACACACACACACACACACACACACACACACACACACACACACACACACACACTAATATACATGGACAATTTGATTTTATTCCCAAGTGTTGACACAGAGTTGCGCATGGAGTGAGGCATGGTGTTGAGATCATAAGCTACAAACACACTTTCACGCTAACAGTTTTGCATACAAACATAAAATACCTAAGGCACAACGGATGGTAAGCAAATCTGCGAGAGGACAGTGATAGCAGAATAAAAACATTATACAGCTATACAGTAGGTAGCCTATGGTACACATTTCAAACTCAGCTGTGCTTTGGGGGAACAGTCATCAAAGCTTGCAGCAAAGGGGTGGTAACAAATTGAATTACCATTTCAAAAATAGGCTGTGTTTGAAAACAAATAGTAAAAACATTTTTCAAAGTGTGACACGTCTTCGCGCATTTATCCATATAGACACGACTTGATCTAAGCAGAGTGTCTCAGTGCCGATGTAAACAAAAACAACCCCACTATCCCCAATCCCCTCAAAACAAAACAAAAAAAAAGAGAAAGAAAGAAAGAAAAACAAAGTGGAATTAAAACGAAGAAGAGTAATATGGTGTTTTACGCCCAGTCAACCATTGCGGTTATATCAGGGCTAAGATGAAGAAGAAGAAGATGAAGAAGTAGACAACAACGAAAAAGGTCCTGAAGTTATCGAGTCAGAGAACCACACGTTTATGTTTTTTACTTGCCCTGAAGAAACTGTCTCTCGTGCAAACCGAAATTGGTAGTCGGCAAGCCAAGACTGATTTTTCGTTTGGTCCGCGAGACTACCATCTCAGTTGGCCATTTGCAAAAAAGGAGAACAAGACTATTCGACTGTCTACGCTAACACGGTAGGAAAGTGTTTCATTGTTTTTTTCTCGTTTTTTCTACGGTTGATCGTTTTGTTTTGTTCTACCACACAATTCAGGACAGAGTCCCGGTAGACAAGCTTAATTCTTAAGGAGTTAAGCTGTCTCCATGGATGTACTGGCGGAACTCACGTCAAGATGGGAGATGTTAACTTGCCCCAGTAATTCCTTCCATGACAATGGGTGATTTCGAGCGCTTACCTTATAGCTGTTGTAGTTCTAGCTTACCTTATCTTGTCACTAGAAGCATGTTAAAAAATATATTGTGCTGCGTAAATATGTGGTGTGTTCATGTTCTTTGTGAAAGAGGCTAAGGCTGTTCTTGTTCTTGTTCTTGCTTACCTTAGCTATTCTAGTTCTGCCTTACCTTTAGGCTGTTCTAGTTGTACCGTACCATATTTAGCTGTTCTACTTCTACCTTAGCCTCTTACCTTAGGTTTTCTAGTTCTACTTTAGCTTGCCTTAGCTGTTCTAAGTCTACCTTACCTTACCTGTTCTAGTTCTAGTTCTACCTTAGCTTACCTTACCCGTTCTAGTTCTACCTTGGCGTACCTTAGCTGCTGTAGTTCTACCTTAGCTTACCCTACCTGTTAATGTTCCAGTTCTACCTAACCTTATCTGTTCTTGTTCTACCTATCTTTATCTGTTGTAGTTATACCTAACCTTACCTGTTCTAGTTCTACCTTACCTTACCTTAGCTGTTCTAGTTCTTCGTTACCTTGTCTTACTTGTTCTATTTCTGCCTTACCTTACCTGTTCTAGTGGTCAAAGTGCGCGTGTCCGGATGTCTCCGGCGTATGAAATTGGTGTGTTGATTTTTTTTCCTCTGCAGTTTTTAGCGGTACCAAAATGGTGGCATTATAAGACAAGGAAGAATTTCTATCCCTACTGAGTTTTGGAATATAAATTTCAGTTCTACGGTACCTTTATACTTCTGTCGCTCTGTCCAGATATTCAGAACTAGATAATACTCTTTCATCTCAGTGAATTTCACAACGTTTCAGCCTCTCCTCTTGTTTTTGTCGGCCATGTTGGACCTCAAGTAGAGGCGTCAGTCGAAAACCGAGGTTTGTGATTGACGTCACTATGATTAATTAAATCAAAGCGAGTTCGAGCCAACGTCAGTTGAACCTTGTTACTAAGGTTAACACTCGAAGTCGGCCACTCATTTTTTGGTTACTGTGGTGCACGAATAGCGGTGTGAACCGTTCTGCTGTTTCAGTAATTCAGGACGGTAAAGTCGCTGTAGATGCGCTCGGCGTAGAAGCTGAAGATCACAGTCAGGCTGATGAGGTCTAAGAGGGCGAGGGAGAAGAGACACATGTTGATCCTCTTGCTGAGGCCTTGCCTGAAGAACACCGCCATGTTGACGACGTTGGTAGGGGTCCCGACGATGTAGAGGGTGAGGATGAAGATGGTGGTTTGGAGCCTGCTGACTAGAAGCTCTTTCTCCCGGCTGATCAGGTGCGCTGGAATATAATTACATTAAGACGCTATGGTTATAGTGTTTGAGGAGAAAGGCGAGTAGAAGCCAGGATTTGGACTTGCTGCAACGCGTTCGTCAGCTTACACATACACTGCCAACATAGCTGACCACTTAATTACACAATCTGTGAAGATTCGGTGTCCGTTTGACCAACTGGCTTTTCGCTCGGTTTGCTTCATGTAAAATCTGCTTGCAGTTGTTGCGATTGAAGCGGCTTTGCTCCAACCGATCTCTTACACCGAACTTATTTTACCTCTTCACTGCAGTCAATGGACATATCGTTTCCCGTTTGTAACTCCTGTTTGTTCTACGCTTGTGTCTGCTTCATGACCACATCCATCCTATTCTTCAAACTCTGCATTGGTTACCAGTAACACAGCGAATTCAATACAAAATTTCAACTATCTGTTTCAATTCCATCTCAGGAACAGCCCCTGAGTATCTGTCCGATCTACTTCAACCGTATACTCCAGCAAGACAGTTACGATCTGCATCTGACACACGAACCTTTGTCACCCCCCGTGTAAACACAAAAACATTTGGTGAAAAGTCTTTTTCTTATGCTGCCCATCTGTCTGGAACAATTTGCCTCAAACATTCCGCCACTCTGATTCTACCTCCTCTTTCAAAGCCGCCCTCAAGACGCACCTGTTGAATAATTATTTCTAAACTGTTTTTCACAGCCCTGACAATCCTCTCTGTTGTTTGTGCTGTGTGTGTGTGTGTGTGTGTGTGTGTGTGTGTGTGTGTGTGTGTGTGTGTGTGTGTGTGTGTGTGTGTGTGTGTGTGTTGTGTGTGTGTGTGTGTTGGTGTGTGTGTGTGTGGTGTGTGGTGTGTGTTTTGTGTGTGTGTGTGTGTGTGTGTGTGTGTGTGCGTGTGTAGTGTTATTGTAAAGCGCCCTGTGCTGCCACCTTGTGTGGTAGATGGGCGTTCTAGAAATCCTCTTTATTATTATTATTATTACTATCAGTGAGGCTGCTAGCGCCTGTTGCGGCTGAAAGGACTTCGTTTTGACGGGTCATCTTGGACGTGATCCTTCCAAGCAGGCCGTAGAGGGTTTCCCGGTAATTGGCGCTGGTAAAGTAGTACACGAAGAAATTCACTGAAGAACTCAGATAATAACACAGTTCGGAGAATCCCAACAGCACGAAAAAGGTGTTAGACAAGTGACCAAAGGGCTTCAGCTGAGGCAGGAACACGGGAAGCAATCGAAAAACGACGACTGGGATGGACAGCACGAAAAACTCTATGGACAAAGCGATGAGCATTTTCGTCACGGCGATCTCTTTAGTGCTAGAAGCCTGGGAGGATGTCTGAGTACGCCATCTCACTGTCTGGTGCAGCCTGACGGCAGTGATGATAGTAGTGATGAGAACAACAACTGGAATTCCTACAGCTATGAAAAATCCGTAAAAGACTCCAAAAGCGTGCAGCATAGCCGTGTTCCGGAAGTAGTAATCGGTGATGTAGACCTGCCATGATTTTCTCTCGGTGCGCATTTCGTAGAAGCACGTCACCTGGTACTGGGCAGTGACGACAAAGCGGAGGGACACCAGGACCAACACACTGACCACGATGATGGCGGTCAACACCTTGGTCGGGATACATCTCTGAGCTCGTAAGGGGAACAAAACACAGATGCATCTCTCTGTTGAAATGATGCCACAGAGCAAGACTGACCCGTTGAAGAACCCTACGAGTCCGACGA
>JABMCL010000737.1:32500-42500 GCA_018857735.1 Alviniconcha marisindica | reverse complement strand
GGGAAGATGAATGACTGTGAAAATTACGAAGAGCGTTGAGGTGCAACGGCAGTGAGTGAATTATATAAGGAGCGAGGAGGTGCGATAACTGCGTGTGAATAATTCGAGGAGGGAGGAGGTGCAATGATAGTGAAAGAATTATCCGAGGAGCGAGGAGATGCATGACTGTATGTAAACAATCCTAGGAGGAAGGAGGTGCAATGACTGTATGTAAACAATCCTAGGAGGAAGGAGGTGCAATGACTGTGTGTGAACAATCCTAGGAGGAAGGAGGTGCAATGACTGTGTGTAAACAATCCTAGGAGGAAGGAGGTGCAATGACTGTGTGTGAACAATCCTAGGAGGAAGGAGGTGCAATGACTGTGTGTGAACAATCCTAGGAGGAAGGAGGTGCAATGACTGTGTGTGAACAATCCGAGGAAGGAGGAAGTGCAATGACTGTGTGTGAACAATCTGAGGAGGGAGGAGGTGCAATGACTGCGTGTGAACAATCCAAGGAAAGAGGAAGTGCAATGACTGTGTGTGAACAATCCTAGGAGGAAGGAGGTGCAATGACTGTGTGTGAACAATCCTGGAGGAAGGAGGTGCAATAAAACTGTGTGTGAACAATCCTAGGAAGAAGGAGGTGCAATGACTGTGTGTGAACAATCCTAGGAGGACAGGAGGTGCAATGACTGTGTGTGAACAATCCAGGAGAGGAAAGGTGCAATGACTGTGTGTGAACAATCCTAGGAGGAAGGAGGTGCAATGACTGTGTGTGAACAATCCAAGGAAAGAGGAAGTGCAATGACTGTGTGTGAACAATCCTAGGAGGAAGGAGGTGCAATGACTGTGTGTGAACAATCCGGAGGAAGGAGGTGCAATGACTGTGTGTGAACAATCCTAGGAGGAAGGAGGTGCAATGACTGTGTGTGAACAATCCTAGGGGGAAAGGAAGTGCAATGACTGTGTGTGAACAATCCTAGGAGGAGGAGGTGCAATGACTGTGTGTGAACAATCCGGGGAAAGGGAAGGAGGTGCAATAACTGTGTGTGAACAATCTGAGGAAGGAGGAGGTGCAATAACTGTGTGTGAACAATCCGAGGAGGGAGGAGGTCCCAATTTTGTGCACCACCCTGGTAAGGAGTCAATGACTGTGGTGCCCCCAACCTGGCGGAAGGACTGTGAATGACTGTGGGGAAACCAATCCTAGAGAAGGATCAATGACCCTGGTCAACAATCCAAGGACTGAGGAAGTCTGCTTGGGGTTTTCCCCGTGTGTGGGGTGTCCATTAAATCCTGAAAGGTCAATGACTGTTGTGAACAATCCTAGGAGAGGTAGTGAATGACTGTGTGTAAACATGAGGAGGAGGTGCAATGATGTGGTGAACAATCCTAGGAGGAAGGAGGTGCAATGACTGTGTGTGAACAATCTAGAAGGAAGGAGGTGCAATGACTGTGTGTGAACAATCCAAGGAAAGAGGAAGTGCAATGACTGTGTGTGAACAATCCTAGGAGGGAGGAGGTGCAATAACTGTGTGTGAACAATCCGAGGAAGAAGGAGGTGCAATAACTGTGTGTGAACAATCTGAGGAAGGAGGAGGTGCAATAACTGTGTGTGAACAATCCGAGGAGGGAGGAGGTGCCATTTCTGTGCACCTACCCTGTGTTAAATGCGTGGCGTCCACCCACCCTGCTGCGGCTGTGACTGCTGAATTGACTGTCCGCTGGACCAGTCATCGCCACCACCATCACCACCCTCGTCACCCTGCCAACCGGACTGTCAGTGAAGTCTGCTTGTGGGTTCGTGTGTGGGCGTGTCCATTAAATCCTGACAAGGTCAATGCAGTTTATTTCTAGAGAGTAGATACTCATAGTGATGTAGTGTAGGCTGGCCATTGTAGGTAAGAATAGCCTATCGATAGGAGAGCTATTGTACACTTTCTGTGACGTGCTTCCGGATTAGTGACGACCCCTTCTTCATTCTCTTCTCTATAAAGTCAAATCTGAAGAAAAAATACTAACTCTTCTCTTCTGCATACTGATTTTGTCACTTTCTTTCTTCCTGTCCTACCAATCCATCACCAGTGCTGTATATATTTGTAGTGTGTGTGTGTGTGTGTGGTGTGTGTGCGTGGTGCGTGGTGGTGTGTGCTGCTGTGTGTGTGTGTGGTGTGTGTGTGTGGTGGTGTGTGTGTGTGTGTGTGTGTGTGTGTGTGTGTGTGTGTGTGTGTGTGTGTGTGTGTGTGTGTGTGTTGTGTGTTGTGTGTGTGTGTGTGTGTTGTGTGTTGTGTGTGTGTGTGTGTGTGTGTGTGTGATGTTGTGTGTTGTGTGTTGTGTGTGTGTGTTTTGTGTGTTGTGCTGTGTGTGTGTGTGTGTGTGTGTGTGTGTGTGTGTGTGTGTGTGTAGAGTGGGTGGGAGAGAGAGAGAGAGAGAGAGAGAGAGAGAGAGAGAGAGAGAGAGAGAGAGAGAGAGAGAGAAGTATGTGTGTGTGTATGTGTGTGTGTTTGTTTGCTTGTGTGTGTGTGTGTGTGTGTGTGTGCGTGCGTGCGTGCGTGCGTGGGTTAAAGCCTTATTTCTCTACCTGGAACAAGAACTGGACTTCTGAGACTAGAGGCTATCAGTGTTTAACTTTATTTGCTCTTCATACATTTGGGCCCGGAGAAGTTTCCAAAAAACAAACAAACAAACAAAAAACAAAAAACAAAAAGGAAATGGCTGCCGGGAAGGGCTAGAAAGAGTCGACGTTGATTACCTAGTGGTATGGCTGTTTATGTAAATTTATGCAACAACGTATACCCTTTTAGGGATTATGTAACAATGTGTAACCTTTTAGGGTTAATGGGTGGAAAGTAAATAATAAAACATTTTCGAAGATTCTTGACTTGCAGAGTTCAGTGAACTTGATTGAGTTGGACGAATTTTGCATTTTCTTTGTGTGTTTGTTATTTTAAGTAGGCATATATTGGCATATTGGCTATCAACAGAATCATGAATCGAAATGCGTGGAATCAGACACAGTCAGGAAAGTCAGGCAGAAGATACAATAGGTTTTCATTTCACAATCATCTCGAACACATAGTCCAGATCAGAGTTTTATTTTCAGAATTTCAGAATGATTACAAAAACATTAACAACAACAAAACACGGCCATACAGTGTACACAAACAGAAAACCCTCTTTGAAACTCTCACAAAGAACTTCAGGAATGTCTCGATAACTGTGATCGCGTAACAAACACTATCTTAGACTTACGGTGGCATACTTGACAATGAAGCCAACATTAAAACGCAATCAAACATCACTTAGCGATGTCACAGAACCACTAATACTCTTATTCTCCACAGCCCTAAAAATATAAAAAGCAAACCAGTAAACTTTAACTAACACATTATGATGATGATGATGAAGTGATGCTTAATGTCCTCAGATGCAGTTGACATATTAGGGACAAGTTGTGACCAATGCCGAAGCATGGTTCAATATAGCTTTATGTCCACGGAAACCAGAAGGCTCGTTAGGACGGACAGCCCAGGACGGCCACCTCGACTCTCACACAGCTCCTGAACACATTATGTTTATTTTACACCGTTTTATGTACTTAGGACCGATCGAGACACTGATCGCCATCAGACGTTGCAGGCAAAATGCACAGCTCAGCAAGTTCAATTCTGCTTTCTTGTCCCGTTCCAAGCAGGAGAGGTCCTGGTCACTGTTGGTCACTGTTGACAGCTTCCACGCTCTGACATTCTATCGCCTGTCTTAATGGCTAATGCAGGTTACATGCGCACTGCATTAATTTAACATTTATCTTCTAGAGCTTCTAGGAGAGTACAGTACTAGGTTTTGCAGCAAAGTAATGTATTTTGTACAGACACTACATACACATATGTGTGTGTGTGTGTGTGTGTGTGTGTGTGTGTGTGTGTGTGTGTGTGTGTGTGTGTGTGTGTGTGTGTGTGTGTGTGTGTGTGTGTGTGTGTGTGTGAAGAGAGAGAGAGAGAGAGAGAGAGAGAGAGAGAGAGAGAGAGAGTGTGGAGTGGGGGTGTGTAGAGAGAGAGAGAGAGAGAGAGAGAGAGAGAGAGAGAGAGAGAGAGAGAGAGAGAGAGAGAGAGAGAGGAGAGAGAGAGGGAGTGTGTGAGTGTGTGTGCGGTGGGTGGGTGTGTGTGTTGTGTGTGTGTAGATGAGAGAGAGAGAGAGAGAGAGAGAGAGAGTGTGGTGTGTGTGTGTAGAGAGATAGAGAGAGAGAGAGAGAGAGAGTGTGTGTGTGTGTGTGTGTGTTGTGTGTGTGGTGTGTGTGTGTGTGTGTGTGTGTGTGTGTGTGTGTGTGTGTGTGTGTGTGTGTGTGTGTGTGTGGTGTGTAATGCGAATATCCGTAAGCCTGTGTAAGCGCAGAGGAGGGGTAAGGGTCACAAAAGGTGGAGCGTCATAAATAATAAACTGCTATGTTATTATCATCAATGACTTTGATACAATACAATAGACATAAGTGCAAAAACACATTCTGACACAAAAGCAAGCACGTGAAATAACACTGGTTTCTTCTTCCCGCACTGTTATAAATGTAAGGACATAATTATTTCTGATATGTGCGTTTGTAAAGGTGATTGCCTTGGCATAACTACCACGCATTTTAAGCCTTGTGTATCTGTCTGTATTACGGTGTGTGCATTGTGTTGTTATGCGCTTTGAATTTGTTTGGGACCTTACAACTGCTGTACACATTAACATTGACGCAAATAAACACACAAATGAACAAATACAACATCATACAGTCCTCTTGGCACTAACCGTGATGCTATCGTCTCATCGAGTACACACACGCAAGAGAAATGGCGCGCTCCCCTGCTATCCCTGAAATAAACTTGGCATCAGCCGATCATGATGAAGCTTAGAAGCTACGCAAACAAACTATGTCGTACTACTGTGCTGATCACGACACCACAGACCCAGACAAAATTGCTGTTAGAATCCTCAGAGGGATAGAAAACGAGCGTCTGAAACTAGGGATGTCAGACGGGGACAAGAAGACGACTGAGAGAAGATTATTATGGGGACTGTTTCAGCTTGAGAGTAAATCGTCTCCATTGGATGGAACACAGGCAAAGAGACGAGGAGTCCGTTGACGACTTTGTCACCAAAGCACGCACTCAATACAATACAATAATACTTTATTAATCCTTATGAAGGAAATTCGCTCAAGCCCTAAAGCGCGAATTCGAACAGAGTGAATAGGAGGAAAGGATCACTGAACAAAATAATGACCGGATCCACTCCAACAGAAGCATTCTAGCGCCACCTGGTGGGGAAAGCGAAAGGCTGCACGTTGACGGGTGCCCTCACGGAAGGGAGGCAATTCGAGGCCATTCTCGCTGGTCGACGGGAAATTCAGAAGCACACAAACACACTCCTGAACAACGTGGACCAAGTGGGACAAGCCTGCGGCAATTGTGGTCGATCCCATCCACCAAGAGCATGAGCGGCATGCAGAAACTCGTTAAAATGTTTGTGGAAAGATTTGACACTAGAAGAAATTTCGATGAAAACGCAAAGGAGCAAACCGTCCGAAAGAATGCAGTAAGCAGCGTTGACCTTGAGCCAACAACAAGCTACATATCGACTACATATGGATAGCCAGTGTACGTAACGAGGTTTTTACAACATTGGATGTTACCTGTCCCAGGAAAAAGGGCATAAACAAGGCAAAACTCAAGGTCGACACTGGCGCTTCCAGAAGACCCTTCCCTTTAGGACACCCAAGCAAAGGTACAAGACGCTCCCTCCGAAAACTATCCTCCACCTCGCAAGGAACGTCATACTGGTTGCCTACAGTAGTCAGGAAATCCCCTGTCCAGGATCCACCAACCTTCAACTTTGATTCAGAGAAAACAAGCCCTTCACACAGGCCAGGTGGTTGGTGTTCCATTATTACCTATTTTTAGTCTGTCAATATGCGAGAAAACTGGACTTGTCACGATCCATTAATTGTGATGTCCTAAACCCCAAAACAGATGTGAAGACTGTTGGAGGATTGAAACAATCATATTCCATATCCAGGCCAATTCGACATCAGGGGAGAATTCAAAGGACCAGCCAAGCTCTACCTGAAGCAAGACTTTGAATCATTCATCGACCCACCCATGCAAACGCTATATGTTTACCTCACGAATAAGCTGACGACCGAACTGAAGATGATGTTGAAGCAGGGAGTCGTCCGACAGGTCAACGAACACACGGATTGGTGCTCTAGTCTTGCATGCTCTCTGAAGAAAGATGGATCACTCCGCATATGCGTCGACCCTCAGAAACTCAATCAGGCTCTGAAGCAATGCCCATGCATACAAAGTTCCCACACTTGAAAAGCTGAATCCAGTTTCCACAGTCTTCGAAAGCTGGAAGTTAACGCTGGTTAACGGTCGGTCTGTTTCAATTCTGACAGTCAGCTGATCACCATCTTCAGGACTATGGGTGCTTCAAGACATCATCTAAGCCAGAATGGACAAAATCTTGGAGACCTTCTGGGGTGTGGTTGGGATCACAGACGACGTCTGCGTCCACGGCAAGGATGAGGAGGAGCACGACCATAACCTGAAGGCGCTCACGGAATGAGCAAAAGAAACAGGATTAGTGTTCAGTTCAGACAGGTGCACCATCAGACAACCCGAAATCAGCTTCTTTGGCAACATCTGCTTTGGAAACAATGAAGCATGGCTATATCCTGACCTGCTACATGTACCTACTCCAGGCATTAAAGGGAGAACATTTGGCATCTCTGAGATCTCAGCAGAGGGGACCTTAATTTCTGCATCCGCCATACCCAACACACACACACACACATACACACACACACACACACACACACACACACACACACACACACACACACACACACACACGAACACCCCCCCCCCCTCTCCACACACACACGCATGCACGCACGCACGCACAGCGCACGCCTCACGCACGCACGCACACACCACACACACACACCACACACACACACACACACACACAACAAACACACACACACACACACACACACACACACACACACACACACACACACCACACACACACACACACACACACACACACACACACACACACACACACACACACACACACACACACACACACACACACACAGAGTCGTATATCAAGGCAATGGGACTGAAGAAAAGTTTGTTAAAAAGAGAAAGGTTTTCATAGAAGATTTAAAAGTGATCTCACGGGGCACGCTGGAGAACCAAGTCCTACAAAGTCCCAGCATTCCAAGGATCCAACAGCCGGCGAAAAAGGGGGAAGGAGGAGGTCTGAGTGGAGTTCCCCAACAAGACCGTACGGATACTGGAAACCGGCCAGGAGTGGTAACCCAGACTCAAACTCGACCAATACCTCAGGAAACTCCTTCTGCCCTCCATCCGGACCCTAATCCTACTACTGATCGAAAGGCTGAACCACCTTTGCCTTCTGGTCCGAGACCGCCAGAACACGTTCCCGTCCGGTGGATAATAATTATTTCTAAACTGTTTTTCCCAGCCCTGCCCATCCCCATGTCCGACACTGTGTGTGTGTGTGTGTGTGTGTGTGTGTGTGTGTGTGTGTGTGTGTGTGTGTGTGTGTGTGTGTGTGTGTGTGTGTGTGTGTGTGTGTGTGTGTGTGTGTGTGTGCTGTGTGTGGTGTGTGTGTGTGTGTGGTGTGTGTGTGTGTGTGTGTGTGTGTGTGTGTGTGTGTGTGTGGTTAGTGCTATTTTTAAAGCGCCCTGTGCTGCCACCTAGTGTGGTAGATGGGCGCTCTAGAAATCCTCTTTATTATAAGCTCCCTGCTCATGACCAAGAATAAATAAAATCAACACGACTCATCAGCTCACAACTCTACACAAGAAACTCATTCATTACGCTAATCGCTTCTTATGGTTACTCTTGTTCTTCGTTATCAGGAACTAGGTTTGGGTTTGGGGTATCCCGAACGATGAGTTTAATTTGAGTCCATATACAGAGATTAGTATTTTCTCCCGAGGTTAATTCCCCCCCCCCCACCCCCCATGAGTCACCATTAGCACTAACCTTTAGAAAAAGAGAGGTTGTTACGATATGATACTGATCTTGTGGTTTGATATGTTCAGATACGAAACTGTGGTTTCATTGTTTTGATTGTCTTTAATATCTCGTGTAACGGTGCGGAAGTCGTCCAATAGATAATTGGAAACATATTCCTCTTGCTTCTCAGTCTGAGACATATGAGACCATACACTACAACAGTAACGACTGAAATAGACCGTTTACTCCAACCGATTTTTAACATAGGCTTACAACATAGTTCACCTCTTCCTGCAGTCAGTGGATGAATCATCGCCCAAATGACTAGACAGCTCACGATCGGTAGAATATCGATTGGTAGAATCCTTTGTTCTCGGGCTAAAAACATGGGCCCTAGGGGAGCCGATCGATGGTGTGATACAGTGTCGCTAGGTAGAATTCGGATTTCTCGATTGGCAGAAACCGACTCACTGAGTGTATCCGATTAGCCTCTTGATCTTGTCGGTTGCGTGCGTGTGTGTGTCCCTGTTCACTGTGTATTTCTGGCAAGTGTCTGAACGCCGAAGTCGCGGACATTGTCGTGCACATACGAGGCTTGAGACTGGTCAAAGTCAGAGCGGAAAAGTAAGATAGTAAGTAAGTAAGTAAATTGGTGTTTTACGCCCAGTCAACCAGTATCAGGGCGATTGGAAAATTAAGATAAATAATATTTGTCTCGGTATTGTTGTCATGCAGGGCTTGCAGGTACTGAAGTGACTTTCTAGGGCAGGGCACTAGAAAACCAAAGAAGAAAGCGGCAAAGAGGTTTAACCAGACGCGGCAGTTTTCATCGTTTTGTGTTTAACCTTTTATGTGTTTGGATTTCAAACGCTGTTGATACTTGTGAGACAACTGTCTGAGACGAAACGAAACTCTTCTGGATCTGACTGACTCCACGTCTTGCACTGTTCATTTCTAGTCTCTCTGTCAGTTCTAAAAATGTGTAGAATCAACACACAAGGGAGTTAATTAGCGCTCGAAATACGTAACACAAGTCTAACAACAAAGACCTGAGTCACCTTACGGTAATTCTCACCTAGCATGCATTTAAATACAAGGTACATAAACTCCACCAGAGGTACATCCTCACTTTTTTCTCTAAAATGTGTGCTGGAGTAGATTTTCCCTCCTTCCTTCGCCGCAATAGTTGGTTAACTGGGCATAAAAGGCCAAATTACTTACTTACTTGCCCCCTTCCTATTTGTCATATTTAGGCGCATGTGTATGCATGCATAGCCTACACGTGTGTACGTGCGTGTGTGGGTAGACGGGGATTATTGCCTGGGGCGTGTGTGATACTGTTATCTTGACAAATAGGCTTTTAAATATTCCTACTATTCTACATCGATTCTACAGATTTTACAATCTCAGCATTTTCCTCTGTGTGTGTGTGTGTGTGTGTGTGTGTGTGTGTGTGTGTGTGTGTGTGTGGTGTGTGTGTGTGTGTGTGTGTGTGTGAAACCATTCTATCAATCAGAATTTTACAAATCCTTATTCTACCAACGGTGTGCTCCGGTTTGTCTAACTCCTGTTTGTTGGTCGTGTTTACTTCGTTACTATGACGTTGGTCGTGCCTGTTGCCACTGAAAGGACTTTACTCCGACAGGTATTATTCAACGTTTTCTTGCGAAACAAATTACGGAGGGTTTCACGGTAATTGGCGCTGGTAAAGTAGTACACGAAGAAATTTACAGCAGAACTTGCGCTCAAGCAAAGCTCGCCGAATCCTAACAGCACGGAAAAGGTGTTAGAGTAGTGACCATTGGGGGTGAGTTGAGGCAGGAACACGGGGAGCAAGCGGAGAACGATGATCGGAATGGACAGCACGAAGAACTCGATCGACAAAGCGATGAGCATTTTCGTCACGGCGATCTCTTTAGCGTTGGAGACTTGGGAGGAAGTGAGGCTGCGCCATCTAACGATCTGTTGCAGTCTGACGGCGG
>JABMCL010000737.1:0-27500 GCA_018857735.1 Alviniconcha marisindica | reverse complement strand
TTAGAAATACTAGTGCAAGGCTGCCAAGGAAGAGGAACTATGATGTGGATTAGACAGAGAGGAGGTTTGGAGGGGGTGATGGGGGGGGGGGGGCGGTGCCCGTCAAGTATGTTTATGTTTCTTTATGTTTATGAGCTGCGTGGGTTGTGACCGGGCGTTGCAGGTCAGTTACATTTTGCTTCTCATAAATATCGAGTAAGGGTCAGGGAAAGGGAAAGATCCAGACTGCACGTTCTAAACGCCAGGTTCCAATCTCTGCGGGCCTGGAATGAATACTGTTGGAATTGTAAACTAAGCCCCGTTTAATGAAACGAAGCACACCAAGGCTACATTAAATTGCTGTTACGCGCTGCATAGTTGTGTGGGGACTATCTTCGGCCACGATAAGCTCCTTGCATAACTGCGTCCGCTATTCAGAAATGGAGATAAATCCTCGGAAGACGATGTGCAGCAGCTCATGCAGTGTGGTAAGTAATGGTAGCGTTTTTTATTGTTGTTTCTCTCTCTCTCTCTCTCTCTCTCTCTCTCTTTTTTTTTTTTTTTTTTTTTAAATCCGTCACACACGCAATGTCACCCTATTGAATGATGCATTTGTCAATGTACAGTTGCATAGACCGGGTGACCCCCCAGGGTGTTCAGCTGAGGAACTCTACAACAACAACAAAAATCTGAAACAATAGTTGTGTGAAGGACACAGATATTTGGGAGGTAGTGGAGTGAATGGTTGTTCTGCTATGTGGCATCCGTCGGTCAGAAGTGACCATGGATCTGCGCTTTAAAAAGTCACGATCAGATGGCACTGGAGCATAGTTCAGGAGCTGTGTCAGAGTCGAGGTGGCCGTCCTGGGCTGTCCGTCCTAACGAGCCTTCTGGTTTCCGTGGACGTAAAGCTATATCGAACCATGCTTCGGCATTGGTCTCAGCTTGTCCGTAATATGTCAACTGACATCTGAGGACATTAAGCATCACTTCATGGTCAACGGCACTGGAGCAGCGCCTGATGTGGCTGTCCCTGCCGCAGCGGCTGCTCTTGAAAGTGATGTCTGCAGGTGGAGCTAGTTGGCCGTTCTTGCGTCTCACTCTTAGTTCATCTGACGCAAGCTGTAGCTTCTCTTCCCCTCTGCGCAGGTTGCGATTTAGTTCCTGTCTCCAGCGGGAAGGATCCTGGGCAAGGTCTTCCTATCCGTCAACATCCATGTCAAGGGCCTTCGTGTCTCTTTTACAGACAGCTTTCAATCGTGGTTGCGGGTGGCTCTGAGCTCTGTTGCCTGTTGCGAGCTCGCCGTACAGCAGATCCTTGGGGATCCCGCCGTCCTGCGTCCTGCGGACGTTTCCTAGCCAGTGAAGGAGACGGGGGACCTGCTGCATGGGCAACAGCTTGTCTTCCACATCACCCTTGCCCAGGCCTGCGTCCTGGAGAGGACCCTCCAGCGCCGCTGCAAAGCGACGACACAACACGAGAAGTGACAGTTACCGGCGGACTGTGTGTGAACAACAGGCCTGTCAAGACAGAGGAGCTTCAATGACTGTGTGTGAACAATACGAAGAGCGAGGAGGTGCAGTGACTATGTGTGAACAATAACAATATTATTAATAATTATAATATTGAATAAGATAAAAGCGAGTACCCAATTACAAACCGCACTAGGCGCTGCAAAATTATACATTCTGATCGCAAAACAGCATTATTACACCTGAATCATATGAAGAGAGCGAGGAGGTGCAATAATTGTGTATGAATGCACAGTTTTCCTGACCCATAGCATATTTAATAAAGATTTGACTTGAACAATGATATTTTTATGTGTGATACTTCCGTCTAAATAGTTGAGCGAGAAAGTGTGAAACAGCTCAGTACAACACCGCTAAACTCAGCCAACCATGGCCAAACAGGGCAGTACTGTGTCCATGCATCGGGACACGGCACGTGAACAAATTGTGAATAATGCGATGAGGAGCGAGGACAGGCACGTGCACTACAAACAGACCTGGTACGATCACGTGCACTACAACAGACCTGGTACCCTGCGCTCAGTGCACTACAACAGACCTGGACGAGCACGTGCACTACAACAGACCTGGTACCCTGCGCTCAGTGCCTGACCTCCATCCACCCGCCCACCCATCCACCCAGTCCTGCTGCGGTTGCTGAACCGACTGTCCGCTGGACCAACCATCGCTACCACCACCATCACCACCGTCACCCTGCCAACCGGATCGTGAGGTCTTCTGTGTGGACGTGTGCGTGTCGATGAAATCTTGCCAAGGTTAGTACAGTTTACTTCCTCGGGTAAAGCGTTGTATTGTAGGCTGGTATTTGCCAGATAAGAGTGTGATTAGGAGAGCTGACGTACACACTGAAATCTTGCCAAGGTTAGTACAGTTTACTTCCTCGGGTAAAGTGTTGTATTGTAGGATGGTATTTGCCAGATAAGAGTGTGATTAGGAGAGCTGTCGTACACGCTCTGTGATGTGTGAATGAATGCACGATGACCCCTCCACCCTTCCGCGGTCGGTGTCCCGGTGTGCATGGATCGAGCGACAGCATTGTGCGTGCAGAGTAACTGAGTGTGAGAATGGGTGAGCGGAGTGGGCGAGTGACTGAGCGAGCCTTGTGGAAATCAACATTTATGTTGCACCCCCAACACCCACCTACGTAACGGTTTCAACAAACAATTAATTGCACGTCGTGTCGTTGAACTGCGAGCTTGCCAAGATATCTTAGTCACTGACAAGTGGGAAGTCGGTGGTAACAGTAGTGCTAAAACTGCGTCACTGAGGGAATCCAGTAATTCCTCAGGCTTTTCGCATGTATTGTGTGTATGTGTTAATCTGCCAGGGGGTTATTGGTAGTCCGCCTGGGGGGACCATGAGCAAGGTTCTAACCCTATGTAGAAACTCTACCATGGTTTCCTCGTACAAACCAGGCAAAGAACAGCTATAGGAGCTGGGCACTCAGTGATGGGCATTAAGAACTCTTGGCAGTAAAGCCTCGGTACTAGCAATTGGAACAGGTTAGCACTGGTGCAGATGTCACTGCTGTGCACAGTTGTCTTCTCTCAGGCGGGTCAATTGCCGGGTGAGTCAAGCAGTCACGCGCATTCAAATCAGTTATTGAATTTGGAGAAGACAACCCGCCAACACACACACACACACACACACACACACACACACACACACACACACACACACACACACACACACACACACACACACACACAAAACCAACACAAAAACGGGTGATTGAATGGTGTATAAAAAAGGTTTATGTGACATTTTTCCTCAGGCAAATCGATACAGAATGTCAAGCTTTATACGCATCAATCTCATGATTAAAAGGAACTCTGTACCGTCTCAGTTAACAGAGAGAGAGAGAGAGAGAGAGAGAGAGAGAGAGAGAGAGAGAGAGAGAGAGACTTGGGCACATAAGCATTAATATTGCCGATACTGAAAACGAGAACTTTCCATGTTGATCAGACACATAATTATGTAATTAACAACGAACCATTCAAATAATAGTAACGTACAAAAAACAAAACAAATATAAAGCATTCATAAGCATTCAGTTTTTCTTTTTCTTTTGCCAATAATGAAAACAAAAACGGCAGGTTAACATGCACAGAAGTTTAATATAGTTTATACCAAAAGGTTCTCCTGGACATGATTTCATTTGTTTATCGGGATCTTAAGCATGTTTACCTTGAAGCTACGCACATACTTGTACGTTTTCATTTTTGGAGGAAGAGAGTTCCAGACATATGACCCAGAGAAGGCAAAACTCATCTTGTCAGTGCGAGTGCGCAGTAAGACGTATGTTTTTTATGTTTTTATTTTTTATTTTTTTATTACTCATATCGAGCAGGCGCTCTGTTAAGAAGGTCGCATTCACGTTGAGGCACCCAGCCCATGTACGCTTTAAACATAAACACAACTGTGTTGTACGCAAACTGTTCCTGCAGTGGAAGAATTTCTAGTTTCTTAAGTTTTGCCATCGTTGACAGGGAGTGATGAGGTAAGATTCGTTTTGCTGCTCGCCTGTGGAGATAGTTGAGTGTTTTTTAAGTGAAGCTCACTGGCATTATTCGACACAGTAGACGCATACTTTATGCGTGCCAGTATGTTGGCATTAAAGAACAGCTTGCGACAATCAGTATCAATATGCTGCCTAAACTGGCCCAACAAAAATTAATTTCGAGCTGTTTACAGACGTAATCAATGTAGGGCTGCCATTTTAACTCTTCATCAGTTATAACCCTAAGAATCCTATGTTCACGAACTTTATTTGTATCAAGAGTCAGGTTAAGCATCAGGGGTTTAAGCCGGTGTCTTTGTCTGGAAGCTAATACCATGCTCTTTGTCTTCCCGGGGTGAACTACCATGCGATTTTGATCGCACTATTTTGATACATCATTTAAACCATCTTGGGGCAACACTGGACTAATTCCATATCTGCCCTACGTGAATAAATCGAGCTGTCATTTGCAAAACATTGCATACAATTTTGGTATTAAGTATTTGTAATGGTAGGTCATTAATGAAAATACTGAAGAGAAGAGTTCCCAGATCAGAGCCCTGTGGTACCCCACATTTAACTACTCCTTTTGTAGAACAGTTTCACTTCAAGAACAAACTCTGTGTTTTGTATTACATACACGACTATAAGAAGGATACTGCTGACGAATTCTGCAGATAAACGGATAATTTCTGGAGTAGAATCGTATGATTGACACGGTCAAATGCATTTTTGAAGTCTAAGAAGACAACACCAGTAAGCCGCGTCTGGTTGATTGCAGCGAGCCAAGTGTCACAGAGTCTGATTAAATCGGTGTGGCAGGAATGCCTTTGGACGAAAGCCAGAGAGAGAGAGAGAGAGAGAGAGGGCGATGTACAAATGTTTATCTTTATTATTACTGCTTGGACGAAGCTGATCTCTGCCCAGCAAATGAGCGGTGTGATTGTCAAGCACCCTGGCATCGACAAACGGCACGGAAACAAGACTTAGATGTGAATGTGAAGAGGAGCGAAGACGGGCACGTACACCACATAGACTTGGTACCCTGTGCTCAGTGCATGACACCCACCCACTCACCCATCCGCCCAGCCTGGCTGCGGCTGCTGAACTGACTGTCCGCTGGAGCCGCCATCCCCACCACCATCATCATCAACCGCATTGTGAAATCTACTGTGTGGGCGTGTCGATGAAATCATGACAAGGTTAGTGCAGTTTATTCTCTCGGGAATAGTGTTGTAATGTACGTTGACATTTACATGTTACAGTATAGTCAGGACGGGTAATACATACTCTTTGGGATGTGTGGCTAGATGGGTGACGACAACCGCCCCCTCCACCACTACCACCCTTCCCCTGTGTCCCTGTGCTGGGATTGAGCGACATCACCGTGCTTGCACCTGATTAGGTGTGGGACTAAGTGAGAGACTGAGTAAGTCCTGTCAAAATAATTATTTACGTTGCACTCCCAACACCTACATAACAGCGCGTAACACACAAGTTCGAGCAACTAAAAGTTACAAGGAGGAGGGCCGAAGCTGAGACTGGGGAGAGAGAAAAAAAAGAGACCAGAGACTAAACCCAAATACAGAATTAAAATCAGGTTAAGGGGTGAAATCATGCATCCGTAATGGTGACAGTGTGTTCGTAATCTCTGCCTCCAGAGGACTTAGACAACACAAACCATACGCATATTTTGAGGGTTAACACATTTCTCAAGCAACAAGCAGACATTCGTCTAGACCAATATGTATGGTGATCAAACTAAATTAAAGGTGGAAATCCCCTAATCCCGATTAACCAGAGAGTCCGTACGACCGGTTCTTGCTCCAGAACAATGTGAGAGAGGCGGTGAATCTGTAATTTTTAAACGCATTTAGGCTGGTTCATTGCGTCACCCTTTAGAAGATAAACGAGATTAAGGGGCTATTTGTTCTTCATACATGTCAGCCCTGGTTTCATTTAGTGCTGAAGTTAGTTGAAGAATGCTAGAACAAGGCTGACGTGTATGTGAAATTTGCATTAGGTAACAAGCAAGGATACACTGACAACGGCAGTATGTCAGACAAGCAGCCAGTCGGGACTGTAGGGTCCGGAACAGACACAGCGGGTTCACCACAGCTGCCACAGCCACCTCCCCACACTCCGAGCATCGCTTTCCGGCACCTTCCTCCAAACTCTGCCAGATTAGGTTACGCCACTGTCCACCGACGCGGTCAGCGCCCTCCGAAATGTATGGGTACTAATCACACTCCGAGCATCGCTTTCCGGCACCTTCCTCCAAACTCTGCCAGATTTAGTTACGCTACTGAAGGGGCACTCTTTATCTCCGCGCAGCTGTCCACCGATGCGGTCAGCGCCCTCCGAAAGGTTCGGGTACTGATAAGACTGTGAAAGCAACATAGCGCCCAAGCACCCACGTAAACATGAGGCGCATCCACCCCTGGTAAAAAAAAAGTTCCGTCTTGATTCAAACGATTTTGGTTTTATTTGACTGGCCTAAGCAACATCATCAGTTATAAAACATATGTCTGATATTATTTGAGTTGTTTGTAACAAACTTACTTCTGTTTGAGCACCAACAAAAAACTGCTCGTTAGCTGACAGTTTTCTGGACCCTATGGCGTAACTAAATACGGCAGTGGTTGAAGGAAGGATGTCGTAAACCAGTGCTTGGAGTTTAAAAGCAATCTAGTGTCAGAGGTCAGGAGCTGTGTGAAAGTCGAGGTGGCCGTCCTGGGCTTTCCGTCCTAATGAGCCTTACGGTTTCTGTGAACGTAAAGCAACATTGAACCATGCTTAGGCATTGGTTACAGTTTGTCCCTAATATGTCAACCGACATCCGAGGACATGAAGCTCTACATTATCAGCACAACCTAGCGCCCAAGCACGCACGTAAACATTAGACGCATCCACCCCGGGTTAAAAAAGAAGAAGTTAGGTCTCGGTTCAAACGATTTTGGTTTTATTCGAGCTGGCGTAAGCAACATGGTCAGTTATAAAACTAACGTCTGATATAATTTCAGTTGTTTGTAACAAACTTACTAATGTTTGAGGACCAACAAAAACTGCTCGTTAGCTGAGTTTTCTGAAACCTCTGGTGTAACTAAATACGGCAGTGGCTGAAGGAAGGATGTCGTAAACCAGGGCTTGGAGTTTGCCACCTCCCCTCTCCCTACACTACCTCCTTCAATCTATCGAGCTGGCGCCCTCCCCCCCCACCCCCCTCCCGCCTCCTCTCCCCCCTCCAGCCTCAAACAGAGTCATACGAGCAAACACACTCCAAGTTTTGCTTTCCACCACCTTCCTCCAAACTCTTCCAGAATTAGTTACACCATTGAAGGAGCACTCTTTACTCCGTGCAGCTGTCCATCGACGTTGTCAGCCCCTCCGAAGGTTTGGCACCAACAAAGAATGTGAAAACATCATAGCTTCGAATCCCTCACGTAAACACGAGGCGCGTCCTCCCTGGGTAAAAAACAGAAAAAGAGTTCCGTCTCGAAATCAAATGATTTTGGTTTTATTTCTGACGGCGTAAGCAAAGTGGACGGTTATAAAAGAAACACATGACACAATCTGAGTTGTCTGTTAGAAACTTGCTTGTATATGAGCATTAGCCCTGATATAACCCTTTGTGACTGACTGGGCACAAAGAACCAACTAACTAAGTATATGAGCACGAACGGAGGCCAGTGGCGTAACCAGTTATGGCAGTGGTTGGAGGAAGGATGTCGCCTGGAGTTTGACGAGCAACGTGAAAATATCTGCTGCCACAGGAAAGAATAAACTGTCGTGTCAAGCGGCAGAAACAGCAGCGATGCAGAGAGAGAAGCGTCAAAGCGAGGTTGTGCAGGAAGAAGCGAGGGACGCGTTGAATCCGCTAGAGCAAGATACAGGGGAGGACTCAAACTCCAAGCCCTGGTTTACGACATCCTTTTTCAACCACTGCCTTATTTAGTTACGCCTTAGGGTCCAGAAAACTGTCAGCTAACGAGCAGTTTTTTTGTTGGTGCTCAAACAGTAGTACGTTTGTTACAAACAACTCAAATTATATCAGATGTTTGCTTTAGAACTGACCATGTTGCTTACGCCAGCTCAAATAAAACCAAAATCGTCTGAATCGAGACGGAACTCTTCTTTTTTTTTATACCCAGGGTGGATGCGCCTCGTGTTTACGTGCGTGCTTGGCACTAGGTTGCTTCTATAGTCATAGTACCCAAACCTATCGGAAGGCGCTGACCACATCGGTGGACAGCTGCGCGGAGATAAAGAGTGCCCGTTGAGTGGCGTAACGAAATCTGGCAGAGTTTGGAGGAAGGTGCCGGAAAGCGATGCTCGGAGTGTGGAGGAAACCCTCAGTTTTGGGCATGCGAATTTAACCCCTTACTCGATCTCGTCTTTGTGAACGTGCCTCGCGCCACCAGAGTACTGGTCACCCAGACGTAGACCCACTGTTTATTGAGGCCGCAGAAGTGGCCTGGACTAGCTGTCAGGTTAGGATGACAGCAAGGCTACTACACTACTAACTAATGGATACTTAGAGCGCCTAACGCGCACAGGACCTAAGCACTTACACATTATTTAAATGCACATATTTTCAAAATTCTACGCATACAACACGAACGCACGCACACACACACATACACACACACACACACACACACCCCCCCACACACACACACACACACACACACACCACACACACACACACAAACGCGCGCGCACGCACGCACGCACGCACACACGCACGCACGCACGCACGCACGCACACACACACTCAAACACACCACACACACACGCACGCACGCACGCACGCACGCACGCGCACACACTCACACACACACACACTCGCACACGCATGCACGCACTCTCGCACGCACACACACACACACACACACACACACACACACACACACACACACACACACACACACACACACACACACACACACAAACAGTTGTATATCAAGGCAATGGGACTGAAGAAAGGGCTTTTAAAAAGAGAAAGGTTTTCAAGGAAGATTTGAAAGAAATGACAGAGGTAGAATGACGGACAGAAACAGGGAGCTGGTTCCAGATAACTGGAGCCTGGTAAGAGAAAGAGCGCTGACTACTGGACTTTGTTCGGAGGATGGTATTCTGCACACTCGGGTGTCTGCAGAAGAGCGGAGCTGCCGGGAAGGAGTGTAAAGGTGAAGAAGTTCTGAAAGGTAGATGGGAGCCTGATGAGAAATGATCTTAAAGCAAAGCAAAGACAACTTGTATTCGATCCTCTGCTCAATAGCAATACATCCTAGATGCGGCAATCTTCTGGTCTTACTTTATTTTATTTACCAGTCTTCTAGTAGAGGCCAATTATCTAAGCACAAATAAGCGGTTGGAATTTTATTTGTGAGATTATAATTTCCAAGTAAAATGTTGGATTTGGTCATTTTACTTGCGAGGTTACATGTCTACAAATGAAAATGGAAACAACAAAACGTAGACCTACTTTAGAAGTTTTTCTCAGAGTCGTGAGAGGAACTACGTAGTTAAAAGATATCTACACGTCATTACAGATAAATCCTCCATTTTGCACAAGGTCTGGCTTCGCTACTAAACACTGGTTACCTAGTGGTATGGCTATTTATGTAAATATGTAATAATGTGCGATCGGGTGGACAAAGGGTGGATAGCTCATATACAGGTCAGTTTTTGAGGATTCGTGACTTGCAGTGTTCAATAAATTCGAAGCTGCATGAATCTCGTAATTTGTTTATATATTTTTTATCTTTGTTGCACTTGATCCAAACACACAATTTTTTTTGTTTTATCTCCCAATATTACATTTTGGTAGGATATTATTTACATAGTATCGTGAAATCCGCCATTGAGTGCAGTATTTGTATTGTAACGTATTATATGACATTAAAAAAGGCCTGCTCTTTCCATGCGTCTAAACTAAAACAGCTTGAAAACGTTTCTCATTGCTGTCCTACGGCTGAAAGCTTTACGCTCAAAATCGGGTCGCGGTTCTTGTGGACAGTTGGGGTGGGGGCGGGTGGGGGACTGGTCACGGTCACACCAGGTTGGGAAACAGGAACATACCTAACTAGTTCTATCATGACCACCAGAAATTTTTCTTTTCTACTTTATAATGAACAGCAGTGTCGGACATACTCTTGTTTCAACAAATGCAGAGAAGAAAAAACGATGGGACACAATAATTATGTAAACATATAAAAGCTTTTTTAAAAAAATGATTTCTTTTTGCCATTTTTTTTAACGACTAATCAAACCTGGTGGTTCATAATGTATACCTTTGTTTGTTTGTTTGTTTGCAAATTTTCGGGGTAATCCCCCCCCCGCCCCCCGCCCCCCCCCCCCCCCCCCCCCACACACACTCTTTTGTTTAAGCGGTCGAGTTGACAAAGCTTAAAATATTGAATGGAACGCTATTTAACATCGCTGCATAAAACGTGCGAATTTTCGGTGCAAGCCCTTTTTTCAAGCGACAAAACACTATTAAACAACAGCTAAACGGTGAAACGTGAATAATGGGACACAACGTTCATACGCCGCAGTTTCTGAAGAGAAAGGTAACCTGAAGCCGGGATTTGAGCTCGCGAGCTGCAACGAGCTGGTCCGCTCTGTAACAGAACGCCTGCACCACTGGGGCAGCTCAGCTCACCTGCGTGCAGTCAGTGGAAGGCTCGGTGTCCGTTTGTTTATCCCTAACATGTCAGCCCGACATCTGAAGACATTCAGCCCCACATCGTCATGTCCGTTTGACCAGCTCCCGTTTTGCCCTCTGCTCGGGCCTGCTTTATGAACTCGTTACAATCATGCTGCTCGCGGTTGTTGCGACTGAAGCGGCTTTGAAGATGATGTAGAGCTTAATGTCCTCTGACGTCGGTTGACATATCATAGTTAGGGACAAACTGTGTCCAATGCGTAAGCATAGTTCAGTGTTGCTTTACGTGCACAGAAATCATAAGGCTCATTAGCACGGGGAGCCCAGGTCGGCCACCGACTTTCATACGGCTCCTGAACTCTGAGCGGCTTTGCTCCAACCGATCTCTTACATACAGCTTAACTCATCTCTTCACTGCAGTCAATGGACACATCTATGCCTGTTTTGACTAACTCCTGTTTATTGTACGCTTGTGTCTGCTTCACTGACGATGATGCTGCTAGCGCTCGTTGCGACAGAAAGGACTTTGCTTTGGACGATGTTCTTGGACGTGATGCTGCCAAACAGGCCGTGGAGGGTTTCCCTGTAAATGGCGCTGGTAAAGTAATACACGAAGAAATTTACAGAGGCACTTGCACAGAAACAAAGCTCAGAGAATCCCAACAGCACGAAAAAGATGTTAGAGTAGTGACCGAAGGGCTTAAACTGAGGCAGGAACACGGGGAGCAAGCGGAGAACGATGATCGGAATGGACAGCACGAAGAACTCGATCGACAAAGCGATGAGCATTTTCGTCACGGCGATCTCTTTAGTGTTGGAAACTTGGGAGGAAGTCTGAGTGCGCCATTTAACGGTCTGTTGGAGTCTGACAGCCGTGATGGTGGTAGTGATAAGCACGATGATTGGAATTCCCACAGAGATGAAAAATCCGTAGAACAATCCACCCAACACGTGCAGCATAGCCTTGTTCCTAAAATAGTAGTCGGTAACGTAGGCCTGCCAGGATAGCCTCTCGGTACGCATCTCGTAGAAGCACGTCACCTGGTACTGGGCAGTGACGACAAAGCGGAGAGACACCAGGACCAACACGCTGACCACGATAATGGCCGTCAACACCTTGGTCGGGATACATCTTTGAGCTCGTAAGGGGAACAAAACGCAGATGCATCTCTCTGTTGAAATGATGCCAGACAGCAAAACTGACCCCATGCCAAACCCGATGAACCCGACGACGTTGTTGTTTACCATGTACCTGTAGGCCGGCCCGTACTTCTCTCCATCGGTGAATTGCGTGTAGATGCGCTCGGCGTAGAAACTGAAGATCACAGTCAGGCTGATGGGGTCCAAGAGGGCGAGGGAGAAGAGACACATGTTGATCCTCTTGCTGAGGCCTTGCCTGAAGAACACCGCCATGTTGATGACGTTGGCAGGGACCCCGACGACGTAGAGGATGGGGATGAAGATGGCGGATATGAGTCTGTCAACGAGAAGCTGCGTCTCCTGGCTGATGAGGTTCCTGCGGTTGTTCCACGGGATAGTGGCGTTCATACCCAAGATGACGCAGTTCTCTGGGATACCGTTCATTGATTGGTTGGTGTGGAGAGTGGTCCATACTGACGTCATCTCGGTTGTCTCAGGGCGAGACTGTACTGACCATGCCTCCATTGTTGATGTAGTTTTTATCGGATACAAGGCCTTTGAGCGAGATTGGTTTCAATCCTCTTTGATCAAAAATTGAATACGAAACTGATGCCTTTCTGGGGGTTTTCTGCGAACAAAGACTTCTCAGCACATTCCCACTCTTATAACAGCGTCTTGTGTTGAGTGTGTCTGAAATGCAAGGTATTACACTTACTGTGTCAATGTAGAGCATGTGTTTATGAGTCTGTGACTGGTAGATTTAGTCTACTTGCTCGCATGCCAGATGAAACGCATCGTGGGCAATTTGATTTATCACTTTTCTCATGTTATACGTGTGACGTCAAACCTGCTCTGTATGTTGAGTCCCTTTGCATGTCGAACTTATCAGTTCAGTTGGACTTGTTGGTGCGCTGGTCATTGTTAAAAAGAATCTTTTATGTGTAGAGTGAAAATACGTTTTCTACACAACAACATTAGCTGTTATTTAATCCGCTGAAGCTACCTTAGTATTTTACCGCAGATGTTTGTATTCGTCTCCTAACTGCCGGGCTTAAAGCACTGCTACAATTATCTTCCCACACTGAGTTCTTTTATACAGCTTCGGTCAATACAACTGGAGGTAATTTTTTTTTAAATAAAGTCTAATTTAGTATTTTCTCGCGTACAATAGATTCTGCACAAATAAAATAGCTCCACCCCGTCATTGAACGGCATAAACATTGTGGAAAAAGAAATCACACACACACACACACACACACACACAAAACACAAACAAAACCTGCCAGAAATTAAAATGCACAAGTGCACACACAAAACACACACACACACACACACACACACCCACACACACACCACACACACACACACACACACACACACACACACACACTCACTCACTCACCCGATCGCTCGCACGCTCGCAAGCACGTACTAACGCACGCGCGGACAGACACAATCACACCAAGCAAACAGACAGAAATAAGTAATAACCATACGAATTAGTCAGCAACAACCAATGCATACACACACGCGTGCGCGCGCATTCAAACAAATGTTATGAATACTGAAAAGGTAAAAGTGAAACAAAATATTGATCGGTGTATAAACGAAAACGTACGCCATGTGATTATCTCAGAGGAATAGAAACAAACCTTTAAGCTTCGTACAAACAAAGCTCATATTTTAAAGGAACTATCTGCCGTTTCGGTAAACAGCAGCAGAGACTTTACTTTTGTTGTTGTTGCTGCTGTCCACTCTACAGATATGATAGACAGAAAACCTTGACTTTATATCCAGTTACAAAATGTTTTTCAGGACACCAGTACAGTTAACCGTTGTGCTTTTTACGAGAGACAACACCGACAACAAGTGGATGGTGAACAAGCTGTACGGGTCGTTGTTTCCTGCAAGTAGGGTGTTACAAAGAGACTGCGGACTGACTCTAGTCAGCTTTATAACGTCAATGTAAAATCAGCAACACTTCGTCTTCCTCTTTCATTAAACGCTCAAAGTCTACTGGTACCATTACTAGTTTTATGCTGGGAAAATAGATTCTGGTGTGGGATGGAGAGAAGGTTTAAAGAAAAGAAAAAAAGAGTCAGCTTTATCTTTCCAACGTGCTGTGACTTTGAAATTTAACCCAGGTCACAAACATAAAGACGATACAGCACAGGCCGTTGTGTGTGACCATAGTGTATATTTGACAAGATACCACTCAAAAATGTTCGAGAAAGAGCCAAGATAAAATATAATGGCTTTGCTGAAGCCATAAAAGCGTCATTTATCAACGTTCTACTTTAATGCACTCAAACGAAGACACCAGAACGACTGAGCGCGTTGTCTTCAGATGTAACAGCTCCAACAACGGAATTAAGCCTTGATCGAACAAGACAATTACCGAGATTTTATATATTTTCCTCATGTATGTATCATCATTGTAAATGTCATTTCGTCCTATAATAGTTTCTGCGCTCGACTCGGGCTGTGTGCTTGTGTATGCGTGCGTGCGAATGTTCTACATGCGTGCGCATGTGTGTGCGTGTCTAATTTGTGTGTGTGTGTGTGTGTGTGTGCGTGCGTGCGTGCGTGCGTGCGTGCGTGCGCGTGCGTGCGTGCGTGCGTGCGTGCGTGCGTGCGTGCGTGCGTGCGCGTGTGTGATTTGTATTTCCAAAATATTTGTCGGTTAATGACGGGGTGGATTTGTTTTGTTTTTTGTTTTGCAGAATCAATTTTACGCGAAGAAAAGACTCAATTAGACTTTATTCAAAATAACTTCCAGTTTTACTGATAGAAGCTGTATAAAAGAACTCATGGTGGGAAGACAATGTTAGCACCAGGGAGGCAAATAAGAAAACAGAATCTGAAATGACTTGAGAGAAATCGCAGTGGAGAAGGACTCCATTCAGTCTTTCAGGGCTTGTCTGAAGACTCACTTCTTTAGGTTTACCTAGGCAGGACAGTCCAATCGATGAGTGTCAGTGTGGAGTGGTGTACATTGACATAAATACTGATTTCTTTTTAACTCTGTAGATATTTCTACATTAACTACTGCATAAAACATGTTTCAATATTTGCAAGATTTGGGTAAAAAGACTTGGGCCTGTCATGTCAACGAACGGCTATGTAAAAACCGCCTTGGAGATGGTTGGCTACAGCAAAAAGTGGGACATTTGAACAGATTTGTCTGTTTTGAAACAGAGACTGATGAATAATTCCAGCAAGACTATCACTTCAAAAGAACGCTTTGAATTTATTGTATTTTCAAACAAAGTATACAGAGAAGTATAATTATATATTTTTGCAGTTACCTTATTTCCCTGAAGTTTAAATTCATCGCTGATGTCAGTACACAGGCGGAGAAACAGAAATGTTATTATTCCGAGAGATTTATTGTGCCCTGTTTGCAAGGATAGAATGAGTCACATGTTCTTCTTTCGTGTAAAGCATATGAGGATTTCAGAAAAGATGTGTAGTGGTTTGACGGGTCTCAAACGGCAGTTGTTGCTGATGTTTCGGAAGTTTTGTCAGCTCATGAAGAGAGGACTATTTGGAATTTAGTACAATGTTTTGCAAAGGAGTAACGATACTGTAACTTCGCAAATTGGTAGATAAAATGGATGTGAATGATGAACACCGGATGAACTGATTGATTGAACTGATTATCTCAACCTGTGGAGCGGGCCTGTGTATGGAGACGTGTTCATATATTGATTGACTGACGGACTGAAGGACTAAGCGAGCAAATGCATAATCTGATTGATAGTTACCCTGGTTGCTGTAATAATTGGTTGATTAGTTGACTGATTGTGTGAATGTACAATTCAGTTGATAGACCGAATGATTCACCGAAGGAGTGGGCGCCGAATGAGTGGCTGAGTGAACAGGCGAAAATGTGACTTGATGGATGAACGGACTGTTGCATCATCTTTGAAATCTCACCTCTTCAAGCTATCCTATTGACTGTGTGTGTGTGTGTGTGTGTGCGTGCGTGCATGCGTGCGTACGTGCGTGCCTGCGTGCGTACGTGTGTGTGTGTGTGTGTGTGTGTGTGTGTGTGTGTGTGTGTGTGTGTGTGTGTGTGTGTGTGTGGTGTGTTGGTGCGTGGGGTATGTTGGGATCCGTGTAGTATTTGGTGTATATGTGTTTCTAAGAGTTTGGGAAAATAGACATAAAGAGTACATTATTACTGATTTGTCGATTTTGTGTGTGTGTGTGTGTTGTGTGCGTGTGCGTGTGTGTGGGGTGTGTGTGTGTGTGTGTGTGTGTGTGTGTGTGTGTGTGTGTGTGTGTGTATGGTGTGTGTGTGTGTGTGCGTGTGCGTGCGTGTGTGTGTGTGTGTGTGTGTGTGTGGGTGTTGTGTGTGTGTGTTGTGTGTGTGGGGTATGTGTGTGTGTGTGTTTTGGTGTGTGGGGTACGTGGGTGGTGTGTGTGTGTGTGTGTGTGTGTTGCGGCGCGCGCGCGGCGTGCGTGTGTGTGTGTGTGTGGGGCGTGCGTGCGTGCTTTGTGTGTGTGTGTGTGTGTGTGGGTTTTTGTGTGTGTGTGTGTGTGTGTGTGTGTGTGTGTGTGTGTGTGTCTGTGTTTTGTGTGTGTCGTGTGGTGTGTGTGTGCGTGTGGGGTGTGTTGTGCGTTTCCCGGGGGGGGGGTGGGGAGCGTGCGCACGCGCTCGAGCGGAAGTTTATTTGGACTATGTTTGGTTCTTTGCGTTTGTAATGGTCTATGTTTGAAGAAATAGCACATAAAAGAGTCCATTATTATTATTATTATTATTATTATTATTATTATTAGTAGTAGTAGTAGTAGTAGTAGTAGTAGTAGTAGTGTTTTTGTTTTACCGATTGGGGGTTAACTGAGCGACCGTATTTTGTACGCACTTGACCAAAGTCGATGATTAACGATGGGTTAATGTATTGGCTGAGTGTCCGACTGCCCTTATGAACGAGCCCGTGTATGAGATGATTCAGTGAGTTTGTAGGCAGGTTGATTGGTGCAGTTGTTGAGTAAGAGTATGAGTCATTGAGCTATTAAAAGAAGGAACGAAAAATGAACGAATGAGTATTATAGTCGTTGTGTGTATTAACTGCAAGTCCACTCGCTTTTGACGCATCCTTGTCGGATGTCTGATGAATTTTTGAAATGCTCCCCCCTTGAAAGGAACCATGGGTTTATTCTCTCTCTCTCCCTTCTCTCTCTCTCTCTCTCTGTCTGTCTGTTCTCTTTTTCTCTGTCTCTGTCTGTCGTTCTCTGTTCTGTTCTGTCTTCTGTTTTCTGTCTGTCTGTCTTGTCTGTCTGTCTTGTCTGTCTGTTTTTTTTTTTTCCTGTTCTTCTTCTCTCTCTCTTCTCTCTCTGTCTCTCAATATGTCTGTATTCAACCATGTTTTTGGTCTTCGTTTTGTTTTCCTATACTGTTCATAGGATTTTCTTGCATCTGTGTGTCATTGTATTTTAGTCTTTAGTAGTTTTATATTATTTTATATCCACCATAAAACGTCGTATTATGCTATGGATTATACATGTTCATTTTAGTTTCCCTCAATATTCTAGCTACTGTTAATTTCGGGAAAGCAAAACACCAAGTTACTCACGTAATTCATAATAGGGAACGATATTATAAAACACGGAAACCAATAACATGATTTTTTTTTTGCCCCCCCCCCCCCCCCCCCCCCCCCCCTCCCTTCATCTTTTAAAACTGATTTGTAATTTTGGATTTTGGTTAGCTGCCTTCGTTTACTCTCTCTGTCTGTCTCCGTCTCTCTGTCTCTCTGTCTCTGTCTCTCTGTCTGTCTGTCTGTTTGTCTCTGTCTATCTCTCTCTCTGTCTCTCTTTCACCGTTTCTGTTGTAACGTCATTATGTCAAATAGATGCATGTAATGTTTGACTGTAGCCCATCCAATCTCACGCCGTCTAGAAAGCGTTTATTATGATTTTTTAAATGAATTCTTTTTAAGGTGTGTTGCAATGCCCCCCGCCATTCTCTCTATCTCTTTTACTTCAGAGACATATGTGTTCAACTATGTTGTATTCCGTAATTGTGAAAGCTTATTAGCTACTTCCATCTGGCTCCCGTTTTGTAATCTTTTTCTTTTGTAGTTCATCTCCCTCCCCCGCATCCCCTCTTGTTGGTCGGTTTTTTATATTTATATTTCAGTGTTTTATTATTACTGAGTTTTGTTGTAGCGTTTGGTTGTGTTGTAATTGTATCAAGAACAGGTTGTCCAAAAGGCATGCGTGTCTAAACCTTTATCCTTTAGTAATAAAGTTCAGTCAGTCAGTCAGTCAGTCAGTCAGTCAGTCAGTCATTCAATCTCTCTCTCTCTCTCTCTCTCTCTCTCTCTCTCTCTCTCTCGTTCGCTGTCTGATTATCTCACTCTGTCTCTCTCTGTGGTTCTGTCGCTCTCCGTCTCTATCTCTATCTCTGTCTTTGTCTCTGTCTCCCTGTTTCTCTGTCACTCGCTGTCTGTCTGTCTGTCTGCTGCCTGCCTGCCTGCCTGCCTGCCTGCCTGTCTGTCTGTCTGTCTGTCTGTCTGTCTCTCTCTCTCTCTCACACACACACACACACACACACACACACACACACACACACACACACACACACACACACACACACACACACACACACACACACACACACACACACGAGCGTGCACACACACACACGCACGCACACACGCACGCACGCACGCACGCACACACGCACGCAAGCACAAACGCACAAACGCACAGAAGGAATGTAACGAGAGTGAGGAAGGGTAAGTAAAAATAAAAACGCTGTGTAATCGTTATGTCTGCTAGAGCTTCATGAAAGCAGAAAGTTTAACATCAAATCAAGAGAAACGTCTTTTCTTCTTCTTGTTTTGTTCCTTTATTTAATCAAGTACACTACATGCACATTGTCTTGTAATGACTGATACAATGCAACAGATACAAGTGCACAAACATAGTCTGCTACAAAAACACATACATGCAGTAGCGTTGAGAAGACTTTCCGGCAGTGTCAAAACTATACGGTAAGAATTCATTATTGTATGTGCGGGAGTAAAGCTGAATGCATTATGGCATAACCATTACACGTTGTAAAGCTAATGTATACTTCACACTTACTCTGCAAAAATGTATTACGGTGATACTGTGAAACATAAATGTGTGCGCCTGTTCCGTATAATGTGGGTATGTACAGTGCACACACAATGTGGGGCAGACAGGACTGCGTGAGCATTGCAATGCCTATGGGATTGTATCTAAGTATAGGGCTATAACTGTCTATATTATGTCTTGCGTACAATGAACCTCGCGCTGCAAAATCTAAATGGTGGCAACAAGGTCGGAAACAAAGCTGACTGCAAGTGTTCTGAAACAAGATCTGAAACAAAGCTGACTGCATGTGTTCTGAAACAAGATCTGAAACAAAACTGACTTCAAGTGTTCTGAAACAAGATCTGAAGCAAAGCTAACTGCATGTGTTCTGAAACAAGATCTGAAACAAAGCTGACTGCAAGTGTTCTGAAACAAGATCTGAAACAAAGCTGACTGCAAGTAATAATAATAAGGAAGATTTCTAGAGCGCCCATCTACCGCATTAGGTGGCAGCACAGGGCGTTTTACAATAACACTAACCACACACACACACACACACACACACACACACACACACCCCACACACACACCCCAGAGCGCGCGCGCGCACACACACACACACACACACACGAGCGCGCGCCCACACACCAAACACACAAGGGGCGCGCGCGCGCACACACACACACACACACACACACACACACCACACACACACACACACACCACACACACACACACACACACACACCCCACCACACACACACACACACACACACACACCGTGTCGGACGAGGGGATGGGCAGGGCTGTGAAAAAAAGTTTAGAAATAATTATTAAACAGGTGTGTCTTGAGGGCGGCTTTGAAAGAGGGGGTAGAATCAGAGTGGCGCAGTTTTTGAGGCAATTGTTCCAGACAGTTGGGCCAGCATAAGAAAAGATCTTTCACCAAATGTTTTTGTGTTTACACGGGGGTGACAAAGGTTCGTGTGTCAGATGCAGATCGTAATTGTCTTGCTGGAGTATAAGGTTGAAGGAGATCGGGGCAGATACTGAGGGGCTGTTCCAGAAGAAAATTTAAGCAGATAGTTGAAATTTTGTATTAATGGATGTGTACTGGTAGCCAATGCGAGTTTCAAGAATAGGATGGATGTGGGCAGATTTCTTAGCTTTAACCGCCTTGCTGCTGCTTTCTGAAATTTTTGAAGTTTGTCTAGTAATACTGAGGGCAACCTGAAAGTAAAGAGGGAGTAGTCTAAGCGAGAGAGGACAAGAGAGCATCAAAGGGTTGGGTTGCTTGAGTGGTGAGAAGGTGTCGTATGGAACTATATGCCTGATTTGTATGTATGCGGCTTTACACGTGTTGCTTATGTGTTGAGACATGCTGAGGTTCGAGTTCAGGGTTACACTGAGGTTCTTAACAGACGACACAAATGGGACATCGGCGTCTCCGATGTGAATGTCAGACGGCAAAGGACTGTGGACAGATATTCTATTTGAAAGTATGATCATGGCTTCAGTTTTGTTGTCATTTAGTTGAAGTTTGTTTGCGGTCATCCAAGACTTGACATCTGTAGTGCAGTTCTAGAGAGTTTCTATCGACTGGTGAATTGCGTCTAGTGTACTAATCTTGTAAGTTGGTTGTCATCTGCGAAAGCATGGTGATTGACTGCGTGCTTGCTTACTAGGTTAAAGAGAGGTTGGGTGTAGAGTATGAAAAGCACAGGGCCCAGTACAGAACCCTGGGGAACGCCATAATGGAGCGTAGTATGCTGAGACTGCAAACTATTTATGGTGACTGCATGTGTTCTGTTACAAAGATAAGACGAAAACCAAGATAGAGCAAGTCCAGAAATGCCAAAAGAGTGCTGAAGTCGGGTAAGGAGAATTTGGTGATCTATTGTATCGAAGGCTGCTGAGAGATCTAAGAGTGTCAGAATGCATATTTTGTTGTTATCCATAGCTGTTAGAAGGTCGTTAACGATCCTGAGCAGGGCAGTTTCAGTGCTGTGGAACAAGTGTTCTGAAACAAGATCTGAAACAAAGCTGACTGCAAGTGTTCCGAAACAAGATAAAAATACAAGAAGTTAAAAAGAACGCTATTGCAATGGGACAATACAAAACATGTGCAGAACGCTGTTGTAAGGGGACAATACAAAACATGTGCAGAACGCTGTTGTAAGGGGACAATACAAAACATGTGCAGAACGCTATTGTAAGGGGACAATACAAAACATGTGCAGAACGCTATTGTAAGGGGACAATACAAAACATGTGCAGGTTTTCAGTGCAAGCATTTTAGTTTTTTTCAAGCTGCAACCAGATATAAATTATAATACATTAACAAACGATCATATAAATGCTAGTACTTTTTTTCAGTCTACAGACGGATCAACTATAAATAACTAACAAACTATGATATGAATGCAAGCACCTTTTTTAACCTATAAACGGACATAATTTATAATACACGAAAAAACGGTGATATGAATGTAAACACATTTTTCAAGTTACGAACAGATATATAATACACTAAAAACCGATGAGTGAAATCTGAGTACTTAATTTATTTACCTCATATCCTCGTTTGTTAGTATAAGTTTGTCTGTAGCTTGAAAGAGCAGCTTGCGTTGAACATTTGCACATGGTATGTACCAACGATGATATGAATGCAAGCACATTTTTCAACCAACAAACAGACATATAACGGAATAAAAAACGATAATATCAATGCAATATAAGTATTAAATTAATCATATCATCGTTTGTTACTACTACTACTACTACTACTACTACTACTACTACTACTACTACTACTACTACTACTACTACTACTACTACTACTACTAAAATATAATGATAATAGGGAATTTATACAGCGCTTTCAGAGACTCGAAGCATTTTATGATTTAATGAAAAAACAGGCAACGCGCAAATACCCACATACAAGTCAATGGTATATAAACAAACAAGCAGGAAACATTAATAAACATAATCATACAAAGCATAGTGAAAAATCACACACACACACACACACACACACCACACACACACACACACACACACAACACACACACAACACACACACACACACACACACACACACACACACACATTTCACACACACGCACGCACGAACACACATACATACACGCACGCACACACACACACACACACACACACACACACACACACACACACAACCCCACACACACACACACACACCCACACACACACCACACACAAAACACACACACACACACACACACACAAACACCCCACACACACACAGACCCCCCCCCCCCCACACACAACACACGCACCCGCAATACACACAACACACACACACACACACACCACACACACACACACACACACACACACACAACACACACACAACAACACAACACACACACACCCGCACCCCCCCCACCCCCCCCCCCCCCCCCCCCCCCCCCCCCACCCCCACTACCCCCCCCCCCCCCCCACCACACACACACACACACACACAACACACAAAACACACACACACACACACACACACAAAACACACAAAAACCCCCACACAACACACAAAAACACACACACACACACACACACACACAAAACACACACACACACCCCACACACACACAAAACACACACACACACACACCACACACACACCAAACCCACACACCACACAACACACACGAACACACGACGACACTACACACACGCACCACACAACATACAACAACAAACAACACACACACAAACACACACACACACACACACACACACACACACACACACACACACACACACACAACACACACACACACACACACACACAGGCACCCCCAAAACACACACACAGGCACCCCCCAAAACACAACAAACAACACACACACACACACAACACACACACACACACACAACACACACACACACACACACACACACATACACACACACACACACACACACACACACACACACACACACACACGAGCATACTAAACGTAATTTACACACAAATTATGGACAACAGTAACGCTGAGTTCACTTCGCTAATGTATTGGGGGGTGGGGATGAGGGTAGGGGACAGGTCAAAGTCAAATCAAACTGGGAAACAGAAACATACCTAACTAGTTCTATGACGACCACCACAAATCTTTCTCTTGTATTTTGTGATGAACAGCGGTGTCAGCCATAATCTTTGTCTCAACAAATACAGAGGGCAAAATCGATGGGACGCTACCTTCGAGTCTGTTTCGTGAACTCGCTACACTCATGCTTCTCCCGCTTGTTTCGACTGAAGTGGATTTACTCCAACCGATCTCTTACAAAAGAGCTTAGCTCACCTCAACTCGTTGCCCGTTTTCAACTCCCTTTTGTTCTACGTTTGTGTCGGCTTCACTAACAATGAGAGTGCTAGCGCTTGTTGTGGCACAAAGGGTTTTGCTTTGAACGATCTTCGTGGACGCTTTCCTGCCGAACAAGCCGTAGAGAGTTTCCCGGTAATTGGCGCTGGTAAAGTAGTACACGAAGAAATTCACGGACGCACTTATACAGAAACAAAGCTCAGAGACTCTCAACAGAACGGAAAAGGTGTTAGAGTAGTGACCAGGGGGGCTGAGTTGAGGCAGGAAAAAGGGGAGCAAGCGGAAAACGATGATCGGAATGGACAGCACGAAGAACTCGATCGACAAAGTGATGAGCTTTTTTGTCACGGCGATCTCTTTAGCGTTGGAGACTTGGGAGGAAGTCTGAGTGCGCCATTTAACGGTCTGTTGCAGTCTGACGGCGGTGATGATGGTTGTGATGAGAACGATGAATGGAATTCCCACAGAGATGAAAAATCCGTAGAACTTTCCCACCCAAAACCTTCAGCATAGCCTTGTTCCTGAAATAGTAGTCAGTGACGTAGGGCTGCCAGGATAGCCTCTCGGTACGCATCTCGTAGAAGCACGTCACCTGGTACTGGGCAGTGACGACAAAGCGGAGGGACACCAGGACCAACACGCTGACCACGATGATGGCCGTCAACACCTTGGTCGGGATACATCTCTGAGATCGTAAGGGGAACAAAACACAGATGCATCTCTCTGTTGAAATGATGGCAGAGAGCAAGACCGACCCGTTCAAAAACCCGACGAGTCCGACGACGTTGTTATTCACCAAGTACCTGTAGGCCGGCCCGTACTTCTCTCCATAGGTGAATTGCGTGTAGATGCGCTCGGCGTACAAGCTGAAGATCACAGTCAGGCTGATGAGGTCCAAGAGGGCGAGGGAGAAGAGACACATTTGATCCTCTTGCTGAGGCCTTGCCTGAAGAACACCGCCATGTTGATGACGTTGGCAGGGACCCCGACGACGTAGAGGATGGGGATGAAGATGGCGGTTTGGAATCTGTCAACGAGAAGCTGCGTCTCCCGGCTGATCAGGTTCCTGGGGTTGTCCCACGGGATAGTGGCGTTCATCCCCAGGATGATGCAGTTCTCTAGGATACCGTTCTTTGATTGGTTGATGTGGAGCGTGGCCCACGCTGACGTCGTCTCAGTTTTCTCAGGAAGAGACTGCTCTAACAATGCTACCATTGTTGATGCAGCTATGATCGGATACACGGCCGGTGAGCGAGGGTGGTTTCGATCCTCTCTGAATTCAAAGACGAACTGCTCAGCGCATTCCCACTCTTACAACAGAGTCTCGTGTTGAGTGAGTCTTAAGTGCAGGGTGTAAGAATTATTGTCACTGGAGAGCATCCGTTTTTGAGTCTGTGACTGGTATATTTAGTCTACTTGCTATTATTACTCGCGTGCCAGGTGAAACGTATCGTGGGCAGTTTGTTTTGTTACTTTTTTCATGTTATACATGTGACGTCAAACCGGCCCTATCTATTGAGTCCCTTCGTATGGTGAACTACTCAGTTCAGTTGAACTTGTTGGTGCGCTGGTCACTGTTAACAAAAAATGTCTTGTATCAAGTAAAAAATACTTTCTCTACATAACTGCATTAGCAGTGACTAAATCCGCGGCAACTACCTTCGTATTTTACCTCACGTTTTTGCCTTCTTCTCCTGTCTGCCGTGCTTGAAACACTGCTAACATTGTCTTCGCACAATGAGTTCTTTTATACAGCTTCTATCAACAAAACTGGAAGTTATTTTTAATGAAGTCCAATTTAGTATTTTCTTCGCGTAAAAATTGATTCTGCACAAACCAAAATACATCCATCCAGTCATTGACCAGCATAAAGATTGTGAAAAAACAACTCACACAATCGCGCGGGCGCGCGCGCGCACACACACACACATACACACACACACACCACACACACACCACCACCACACACACACACACACACACAACCCCAAAAACCGGCCGGCCCGAAAAACACACACACACACACCCCAAAAAACACACACACACACACCCCACACACACACACCACACACAAACCCTGGGCCCCCACACACGCCCCACACACCACTCACACACACACACAACACACACACACCCCCACATACACACACACACACACACACACACACACACACACACACACACACACACACACACACACACACACACACACACACACACACACACACACACCAAGCAAACAGACAGAAATAAGTAATAAATATACTAATTAGTCTGCAAAAACCAATACATACACACACACACACACGCACGCGCGCGCACGCATTCAATTTTTTTTCTCTCATGAATTCTGAAAAGACAAAAGTGAAACAAAATATTGATCGTTGTGTAAACGAAAACGTACGCCACGTGATTATCTCAGAGGAATAGAAACAAATCGTTAAGCTTCATACGAACAAAGCTTATATTTTAAAGGAACCATCTGTCGTCTCGGTAAACAGACGGAGAGAGTTGACTTTTTTGTTGTTGTTGCTGTCCAGTCTGCAGATGAGATAGACGGAAAACCTTGACTTCGTAGCCAATTACAACATATCTTTTAGGACACTAGCACAGTAAACCGTTGTGCTTTATTCTAGAGACAACACCGGCAACAAGTGGATGGTAAACAAGCTGTACGGGTCGTTGTTTGCTGCAAGTGGGATGTTACAAAGAGACTGTGGACTAACGCTAGTCAGCTTTATAACGTTAATGTAAAATAAGGAACACTTCGTCTTCCTCTTTCATTAAACGCTCAAAGTCTACTTGTACGCCATTACTAGTTTTATGCAGGTTGCTTGGCTGCTGAAAAGGATTCTGGAGTGGCATGGAGAATAGGAATATAAAAAAGAAATTAAGATTCAGCTTTATCTTTCCAACGTGCTGTGACTTTGAAATTTAACCCAGGTCACAAACACTAAGACTAGGCAGAGGGCATTGTGTGTGACCATAGTGTATATTTGACAAGATGCCACTCAAAAAATGTTCGAGAAAGAGCCAAGATAAAATTTAATGGCTTTGCTGAAGGCATAAAAGCGTCATTTATCAATGTTCTACTTTAATGCACTCAAAAGAAGACGCCAGAGCAACTGAGCGCATGGTCTTCAGATGTAACAGCTCCAACAACTGAATTAAGCCTTGATTGAGTAAGATAATTACCGAGATTCTATATATTTTTCTCATGTATGTATCATCATTTTGTCCTATAAATGTTTCTGTGCACGACTCGGGCTGTGTGCTTGTGTAGGCGTGCGTACGCATGTGCGTATGTTTGTTTATGTATGTGTGTGTATGTGTGTGTGTGTGTGTGTGTGTGTGTGTGTGTGTGTGTGTGTGTGTGTGTGTGTGTGTGTGTGTGTGTGTGTGTGTGTGTGTGTGTGTGTGTGTGTGTGTGTGCTGTGTGTGTGTGTGTGAATAAACAGGGCGTTGCCGACATTTCAATTATTAATAATATTATTGCTGTGACGAGATTGATCGCGACACATTCAGGAACGTCATAGTCTTTGTGCCAACCGAGGATTGCATGAAAGTTTAGAATTACTGGTGCAAAGAGACAAGCTAAAGGTAGGGGTAGTTGGGGTGACTAGCGGAGAGAGGGGAAAAAGAGAGAGAGAGAGAGAGAGAAGGGAGAGAGAGAGAGAGAGAGAGAGAGAGAGAGAGAGAGGGGGAGGGGGACAAAGGGGGGAGGAGAAGGAGGAAGGGGAGAGAGAGAGAGAGAGAGAGAGAGAGAGAGAGAGAGAGAGAGAGAGAGAGATGGTGTGTGTGTGGGGGGGCGGTGGGGTGAGGGGGGGGGGGGGGGGGGGGAGGAGGGAATTAGAAACGCCGGTGGGCGTCAAGGAAGTTCATAGCCATAGTCCTCTCCGCAGACATCTATCCCTTTCTAGCCTTTTTCAGATCAGTATCAGATCATTATCTAGATCTCACCTTGACGTTCCCAGGCCCAGGGATTCTAAGGTGAAGCGATACGACCAGCGAGCCTTCAGGTATCGCTCCGTCCCTCTGAAATGTCCTCCCTGACAGCATCAAGGAGAAGAAGAAGAATAACAGTCGCTGTCTCACCGACAAGAGTGAGCGCACTTTTACCAAACCCAATTGCTCCCTCTTTAATTTTCCTCCACACACACACACACACACACACACACACACACACACCCCACACAAAACACACACACACACACACACACACAAAACACACACACACACA
>JABMCL010002386.1:0-15871 GCA_018857735.1 Alviniconcha marisindica | reverse complement strand
ACAAAACACACACACACCCCACACACACACACTTTAAAATTATAGCCAAATAAAGTTCATGCGTGAAGGGGCGTTCAGCCGGAATAGACTTGCGGACTAACAGCACAACATTGTTCTGGATAGTCCGATCACTCAAGTGTCCCGTGCCTTGCTTTTCGTAAGCATGCCGCCTTCCACACTATAAGATAGAAAAGGACACGAAGTTGACGACAGGCATGTCACGATCTATGACGATACAAGAAATCACAATCGTGTCGATTCCCCCAAGAATATGTCAGCAAAAACACGCCGCTTTTCGTTTCGTTTGTGTTTTCAACAAGAGCAAGTCGCATGACTGAAATGCACATGACGGAAAACGCAAAACACTGACCTAACCGAACTCACGAGAAGTCGCCAGTTGTACAATGTTTACAAAATGTCAGTGTGCCTTTCGTTGGGCTGAGCCAGTACTCTAGTGGTCACCGGGGGTAAACGTTTCGTACTACCGATAACAGTACACCAACAATCACACTCACTCACATGCACTCTCTCTGTCGCACATACACACGCGCGCGCGCTCAAAATACACTCATCGTAAAAACGATATAGAACTGAACAGTTGCGCGCGGCACGGTACAGAATCCACAGGTACAGAGGAAAAGTCTGTACACGGTTTGCTATAATTATATCCGCCACAGGTGATATCATGACACGTTCTAGCCTATGGTCGAGGAGTACGAGTGGAGGTTTCAACAGTAGCTCTGATAGTTGAGATAAATGAGATTTTCTGCTTTTTTTAAAGTTATTTGTGACTACAGTCTGCCGCACTTTTTTATATGATCTGGTCCGAACAAATATCTGTCCTGACAAATAAAGTTACCCCCAATAGTTTTACTCTCCTTTAGGGTTTTGTGTACATTAGTAATACTGACAGATCAACGCAGTCACCACTACAATGTGAAAATGACATTACACATGCATTGTACTTGGCTTCCAGAATATACATGTGCTCTTTGAACATTATTGAGCATACATCAAGATAATTTATGTCGTCAGATGTCACGAATAACCTGCACACTGATGTCGATTTGAAACAGCGAGATAATAAATACCAGTCAACTTTCATCTTTAATTGATACAAAACAATTTCCATATAAGAAAGCCAGAATAATGACTGTCGAAGACATTTAATTTTTGAGTGACTGGGAAAGCACCTTTTGACACTTCACAACATATCATGATACTTGCAGAGATCTAATCCTCTTCGAGAACTGAAGTAATTGTTTTCTAAACTCCGCTAAAATAAAAATAAAATCGTCATTCTCATCCTCTGGTTATTAGCCATTAATTCGCTAACCACGTCGCATACGCTCCAAAGCAATACATTTTCTATGGTTTGTGTTCCAAGCAGGTATTTGTTACAAAGTCCGTTATTTGTGATTCAGTTTTTACCGACATGTCTTTGTTTCGACGAGGTCTGATGTTTCGAAAATTCATTATTCGTCATTCGACTCCATCTGTAAGAACGAATCCTCAGACTTCATTCATTTCCCGTCTGGCATGGATTACACAATATCAGTAGTCACAGCAACGCCAAAAACAACGAAACCGGAACACACAATCAGTCAACAAATACCACCACAATCGACATCCGAAACACAAGAAGAAAAATCGCCCTAACTGTGCTCTGGACACGACACAGCTCAGCATCACAACAGCCATGCACTCTGGTTCGGAACATAGAAAAACCGGGCGAGTTTTCGATTCTAACTAGACGAAAATACAAGAGTATTAGTTCATCATATCACTCATGAGATATGTAATCACATAGTGATCGACAAAATGCACCAGGAAACTGCGTTTGGCTGTTGTTTTTTAACAGTGCGATTTTTCCCTGCAAAAGTTCGCAATCAAAAATGAAAATCACATTCAACCACACAGCAACCACACAAACAATTAAAACATCAATAAAAAATGAAAAAATCAAATACACACAAAGAACAACACAACACCAATGCAACAATTACAAAAACCTTAAGAAACACACACAACACTCACAACAGATATGAACCCCATTCAACATCAACAAAATTAATAGCACAGAAGAACAAGACTACAACAACGAGACAAAAAGATACACACAAAAAAACCCAAAAAAAAAAAAGAACAAAAACTTTTTCCCGAAAAAATGCCCTCGTCCCAGCCAAATTAAACCACACATGACCAGGACAGAACCAAACAAAACTGACCACACACGTCACAACAAGAACAGTCATCAAAAAACAATCAACCAACACAACTGAACCAAAACGCAAGTAATCCCTTTAGTTGCTCATGTCAAATGCCAACTTGAACAGCCAGATCTAGATTCAATGACGGAGTCATTTCATGCTTCAGGAAATTTGCCTCTTGATTGATGTGAAATCAATACATTGCAATTGTTTTAAAAATTCTTGGGTAGTTGTGTTTTTATACTCCAACCATTTGGCTTTGTACATGTAGTTTTAATCAATTGTTTTAAATGCATGCTGACAATTACAGGGGAAGCTACTCTGGAAGAAAGATTATCTGCTATTATTTCCACTTGTTTGTTTCTTCCACAAAACCAAATATTTTTTAAAGGGCCTGTAAAGGCAGTTTCGGGCCACAAAATCACTCCAAATCGTTTCAAAACAACATATAGGTCTGTACTAACATTCACTTTTTTAAAAAAAAAAAAATCGGGCCTTCGACTAGGTTGTAATGCGTTTATTTTGGCAAAAAGGTCGGAAAATAGGTCAACTGAACGTTTCAAAACCAGCGCCATTTTGAATGCGAGATTCCGCGAGAGCTATTTTACGCTAAAGGTCAACGGTCAGGCAGTGATGTCACAAACAGACCAGAAACCCAAACGTGGAAGTCGGGTTTTAAAAATTAAAATTAAAAAAAGGGGGGAATTTCAAAAAAACTTTATAGGGATGAAAAATCCTTTTAGTATTTGGGGCCCTTTTTTTATTCCCCCTTGTTTTTTCATCTTTCTAAGCCTTGGGTTAGGTGCGTGGCGTTTCTGTCTTTTTCGTTGGGGTTTACTAAAGTTTCATTTAAGGCTAGACCTCATCAGGGCCCTCCCTTTTTTTGGGTGTTTTATTTTTTTTTTCCAGTTTAGCCTTGTTTGTTTCATCATAATGAAAATGAAAAAGGGTTTTGTTCGTTTAGTTCAATAGCTAGTGATTTCTTGGCCCTCCCTGGGTTGGGGTTTTGGGGGTTTGGCCCAGTTCCGGGTTTTTGCCATTCACTGTTTTTCTCTTGGCTTGCCCTTTTTTTTCCCAGTTATAGCGTTCTTTTACGATGTACGAGTGGGGGGAGTAGTCTCGATGTTTAAAACCGCTTTCTTTCTTTCTTTGTGTGGGGTATTCGTGAGCGTCTGTTTTGTTTTTCCGGCTGAATGGACTGTATCGTGTACACGGTTAAAGTGTATCCAGCCTTTGTTTCTTGCTGGGCTGACATTTCTTCCCTTTCCCCCTTTCTTTTCAGAAAGTGTTGTTGTTTGTTTTCTTTTTTTCCTCTTTTTTTTCCACCATGCGTTCTTTTCTTTCTTTTTATTCTGGTTTATTGGCCATTTCTTCCCCTTGTTATTTTTGCCTAAAAAAAGGGCGCCTTTTTTCATTTCTCTTTTCGTCTGCATTTTTTACATCCCGATGTTTTGTCTTTCGGTAGCCCTGATTAGCGTTTTGTTTTATCATTTGCACCCTTTTTTTTTTTCTAGATGGAAGGGGGGTTTAAAGTGGGGGTTTTAGTTAGAGTTAGTTAAGATTCATGAGTTATGGTTAATTTGGCTTTCCATCTGTTTTCGGCACAGTTTTTTTTGCTCTGTGCTCTTATGGCTGAAAAAATGTAGTCAATGTAGTCGTCCCATTTTTTGGGAAAAATTTGGTTTTTTTTTTCCCCCCTTATGTTTGCAGGTAGGCCACCGTTTGCGTTTTTAAAAAAGGTTTTTTTGGTTTTAGCTGTTTTTTTTTTCATTTGGTGTCAGCGTTTTTTGCCCCGATTAGGGCAGCCATTTTTTGTTTGCCTTCAAAAATTTGTGGTTTGGTCTTTCTTTCTTTGTCATAGGCATTTGTGGTCTGTTCTTTCTTCTTCTTTTTTGTCTTTTTGGGTTTTTTGTCAGGCATTTGTTTCTTACTTACACGGCCTTTTTTTGCTGTAGGCTTTGTGCTAGACTTACTGTCTTTGCCTTGTTTCTTTCTTAATGTTTTCAGATGCTAAAGAGCATTTTTTTGGGGGCAAATGCGATGTCGACCCAATGGTGCTGTGGCTTTGGCGCAGCCCCCTGAGGGGTGCCGCTATTTTTCCCTAAGCCCTGTACTATTTGTTGGTGCACAGGCCAGCCGAGTTTCTTTTTTTTTTTTACCTTTTTTCCCCTTTTTTTTCATTAATTTTTTTTTCGCTTTTTTTTCAGTTTTTTCTTAGACAAGGCAGGGGTATTTGTTTGGGAGTTCAATTTGTACCTCCTGTTTTTCCTTTCTTTTTTTCCGTGTTTACCATGGCCATTTGTTTTTTTTTGTTTTCTTTCTCTCCCTTCTTCTTCTTATTTATTACGGTTTTTTGCTAGGGTTTTTTTGTACATTTTCCCCTTTTGGGGGGTTTCCTTTTTTTCTGGAGGGTTTCTTGTGAAAAAGGTTTACCCCTTTTTTTAATTTTTAAACTTTGCACTGGGTGCCAAGGTGTCAAAAAAGTATTTCGAGTCCTTTGGTCAGTCTGGATATATTCCTTGTTGAATTTGGGAAGGACGAGGTTTCATCCAAAGAGACCGTTCCTCTATCTACCAAGGATCAACCTAGGAAAGCCGGGCAATGCGTGACCGATACCCTTTAGTAAAAAACAATCATGTCTGTGTTTGGTGTCCACTGGCTTGGAACAATTTCCAGTTCGAAAACTCCAAGGATGAAGCTTCCTTCGACTGGGTATCTTTCGGGAAGGTGTGAAAGGAAAAAAAAACGACCCTTTTTTCTGCAGCTCTGCGCATCCCACGGCCGCACCATTCGCGTGGCATTTTCATTGTGGACCGATTGATGGTGAAAACACACCTCATTCGCCATTCGCCTCAGTGGTCTGTTTGTGACGTCACAGACCATCTGTCACGGATCTCGCGCGCAGTTCGAGATTAAAACAAGCAGATGAAATTTGGCCTGATCAGCATGCATTTCTTCTTTCGTAAACATACTTACTTTCATGGCATTTACATTTTATTAGATTTAAAGGTCATGTTATGCCCCGACTTTCATAATTGGGTCGATTTTCAACGTTCCGTTGCAAACAAAAACTGCCTTTACAAGCCCTTTAAATGCAAAATATTCAGTGGTAAGATCAGCAATTATGCATACATAAAGTTTTTATGAATTATTTCATCCTCATTCTACCTCAAAAGGTGATTAAAATTTTAACAATCACCCCACCTCTCTCTGGCCCTAGTATCTTGTTCTTTGCAAACCACCTATTTAGTCCCATGTCAGTAAGAGTCATCCACTTGACCATGGATATTTAACTCTTTCATTACTGTATATCTGCTGACCATTACTACCCTCGAGTCCTGACAGCCGCTCTAGTGGGCCACACCCTTTCCCTCCTCTCAGCACAGTGGGCCGCTAAAGTGTGGGGCACGCAATTTGAATGGATAGGTGGAAATTATGTTCCACCAGCACAGAGTGACAATCACCCAAAATATTCTAGGCATTCAGGTCCCGTCCATGTTCTTGACGCGTCAATCACACCTTTGGAGTGTTTCAACCTCTTCTACACAGAACAAATCTTTCGAGATCTGGTAGATTTTGCAAATGAGAATGCAAGAAGAAAGGAAAGTGATCCTGACAACAACAAGGGAGAATGGAAAATGTTGACAGTGGATGAGTTGAAGTTGTACTATGGCCTTGTCATCATGAAGGTCATCATCAAACTGGATAACGATGCCCACTGCTGGCACCAAGGGGGTAAGCACTTCCTCCTCTACACTAGATTTGGAAATGCCACGAGTAGAGACAGATTCTTTCAAATTGGTTGATACCTCTACTTTGTCAACCCAAAGGATCCCGTCAACGCTGCCGACACACTGCACAATTTTTTTTTATATTCTGAACAGTGTGTACATTGGAACTTTCAGGATGAGTATTTGCCACATGAGCATGTCACAGTGGATGAGGCAGTAGTTCCATTCAAGAGTCATCTTGGGTTCACAAATAGTTTATGAAGGACAAACCTGTGAAATTTGGGATCAAGCTGTGGGTGTTGGCTGATGCTGTGGCAGCCTACTGTTACAACTTGGAGGTCTACACAGGTTAACATGGACAGCTGATCAACAGACTAGCCTTACAAAGCCCACTCATAACTTTGGCCACATAATGTACACGGATAACCTCTACATGTTACCCATTCTGGTGAAATACATGGCGAGTCAGAAGACCTACCTGTGTGGGACAATGTGACCAAACCGTCTGGGGTACCCTGCTGACATTGTAAAAACGAATGCTGAAGCCCAACGTCTCCCTTAAGGTAGAAGTGACTGGCATCAATGTGAAGATTCCAGCATGTTGGCGACAGCATGGAAGGATAAACACATCGTCTACTACCTGTCTACTGCCCACGCCCCTCATGAGGAAAAACCACAGAGTGTCACCTGGCAACAGAGGGATGGCACAGAGCTCTCCTGTCTTCCTACTGTGGCTGCCTATGCCCAGTACAATGGAGTAAACAAACTGGACCAGTTGATGAGGCAGAACAAATCAAAAAAGTGCATGAAATGGTACTGACGAGTAGAAACTAAACTCATGGAAACCAGTCTGTACAATGCCTGTGTCATCGAAGGGCACGCCATTGATCACAAGGCTGGAAATGTTGTGAAGCGTGATTTTTTATCGTTCAGGCTAGACCTGGCTCATAAACTGGTTGAAGGTCACTATGTGAAGAAAGCCCCAGTCGGCAGACCAGGCACTGAAGCCAATGACAACGACCCAAGTTTGGATCGAATGGACCACTGGCCTGTGAGAGGTGAGGGCAAAGATCATGTCTGTGAGATGTGCAATGCATGACACAAGCACACAAATGACGAAACCCAGGCATTTCGTACCAAGACAATCCCTTCAAACAGCGAAAAACAACCATGAAATGCAAAAAGTGTAATGTGCACCTCTGCTGCAGCACATCTGCTTCAAGGTCTACCACACGTGTCCCCTTTGTGTGACATGTTGACACTCAGGTGGAGGACACAAATGCTCAGAGACTGTATAGATCCTGTTTTTCTCTTCTGTGTTTCTAATGGGTGTTGGAAGCTCTACTGCTAACTTCTGGACAAATATAACCATCATAACATTGGCAGCACAGAGCGTTTTTCCCTGTGGTTGATACTGTGACAGCAGCTGTGACACTCAGGACAATGTGACACTCACTTGTGTTGGATGTCTTGTTCTCCACACTGTCAGACATCCAAGGGAGCCCAATCTGTGATTAGGTGCATGTTTACTTGTCCTTGCTGAATGCTGTCTACCATCTGCATGGCTGTATTTTTATTGTTTACTTATGACACAACAAAATATGTCCTTTGTGTCACCTCTCTGTCACCACATGCACAAAGGTTCATTTATTTGACCTTACTTGACTTCTGACATCAATTCTGCACACAGTGGTATACAGCACACTACATTTCATACATCATGGCTCATATCAAGGCAGGGTGCAAATGGGTACCCATTTCATACTTTTACTCTCTCTCGAAACCCAGGAATAAAAGGAAGTATGCTTCTAACAAGAAGTCCGGGCTCAAGGGTAAAAGGTCAGCTACAGGACAATTTGCTGTTTCAAATTCAAGCAATCAGAATGTTCTATATGTCTCTGGTCACATGTAATATTATAAATATTGTGGAATTTGAATACACAAGAAACAGTATTAAACTGCCTGCAGGTTAAAGACAATGTCACAATATGTCTGTTTTAAATTTCAAGTAAATTTAATCAATAGTTCAAAAGTGATGCTGTTTTTGTTATAACATTAACTGGCCTATGTCTGCACATATGTCATTTTGGCTGATTTCTTAACTTTGATGCAAAATATCATGAGGACAAACCAAGGATCACGATGTAAAAAAATCTGTTTTTTCTCTGTATCTACTTTTACTGGCCAAATAAATTTAAGAAAACACTGGTTGTTTAGTCTTGAGTTCTGTTGTGTCCAAGTCAGCATGTTATGTAATTTTGCAAATCAGCACATTTGCATGGGGTGAAAGTTGGTAATTCTTCAAATACAGACGGCAGGGGTCCAGGGGCTGCCGAGGCCCTGACAAGATACAGGGGCAATGCCCAGCTGGGGGGTACTGGGTCCAACGCCCCCTGTCTCCTAAGCAATCTGAGCAAATGTGAGGTTGTTTTGTGGCTTCTCCTTGCAACAAAAGGTAAACTGAGAACAAACACAGCAATGGCTATTGTTGGGAATATTAACTGTATAAATGTGTATAAATAAAGCTGAACAACTGTCATCCAGTGTATAACAGTTAAAGAATATGAAGTATAGGTTAACCAATGTCAAAATGATATTCTGTCCATGTCCACCTCCTGAATCCACTTCTAGTTCCTCATTTTAAACATTTTTATCAATGGCGACAGAAAGCTCATCGCCCTCTGATAAACACAGCATTTTTGTTGAACAGCTCTGACTTTTCAGTTGTGTGAAGCAAGGATCCTGCCAATTCCAAAAAAATTCACCCTCTTCCAGCTATGTGTGTGCACACATTAGCCTCAGAAAACATGGATCTGCTAGTGGTCAGGTGTATGGATTGGACCAGATTGTGGAATGATACCTTTTCTTTTCTTTCTTTTTTTCTTTCTTTTTAATTCTGAAAATTATTAAAATACAGTGATTTCAATTTTATGAATCTCTGCATAAATACAGATGTACTTTCACCTATGTATTGGGGGTTTTCTGTAATTTTTAAGGGTTCACCGTTTTGAATTTTGAACTTCCTGCATCTTTAAAATAAATATGCTGTATCTCCTGGAAGTAAAGAAGCAGCCATTAAGATATATTTATTGTCTACTACTGTTCTATACTGTTGGTGACTGCGTGACAATGGCCCATATCACTATTTTATAACTGCGGAAGCAACACCACTCTTCAAAATCACATATTTCAAAATTTAAACAAGGTATCAGCATAATTTGTGCTGTTCTCTACTATGAAAAGATCTTACTGATTAGCATTATAAAAAGATCAATCAAAATGAGATGTTTAAATTTTGACTGCCACTACCTACTGTTAGCTGAAAAACGACAAGACAGAAAGGCAAGAGGACTAGGAAGAAAAACAAGACGGGAGACAGGAAAGGGGAATCAAATGAAAGCCCCAAGATTCCAAACAGGGGGTCACATAATAATCACAGGGAATTTATTAAGCACCTTCAGAGATTCAAAGCGCTTTACAACTTAATTCAAGAAAAAGATGCAACCTGCCCACTAGACAAAAGCAATGGTTATATAAACAAAAAACAAAACGAAACATAGTAAACATATTCATATAAAGCATAGTCAACAAAACACACACACACACACACACAAACAACACACACACACACACACACACCACACACACACAACACACGACTTCGGTAGTCTGCGTAAACACACACTTACTGGATAGCATGCACACAATGCTAACAACAAAAACACACATGCATGCACACAATTAAAGAAAAATGCAAATTCAAATACCCACATACCAACTCAAAGGTATTTAAACAAAGAAAAATTTATAAACATATTCATACAAAGCATAGTGAAAAATACACACACACACACACACACACACATGACTGCACACACCTGTACACACACATACGTACACACACACATGCTCATAGGATGGCACACACACAATGCCAATAAAGAACACATGCACGCATGCGCATACGCATGCACACCCACAAGCACACACACAAAAAGGTAAGTTTTAAAGACTAGTTTTGAAGGAAGGGATAGAAGGGTTGTGGTGGAGAGTGAAAAAGAGAATTCAAAGTCTGTGGAGCAGACACTCAATTAAAGACAGAATTCAAGATTTGTGGAGCAGACAATCTATGATTGCTCAAAATACTGTTTCAAGACGCAAGATTTAAGGGTAGTTTTGAAGGCAGGAAACATCAGACAAATCAGGCCTCCCTTTGGGGGTCCAGCATATGATGATGTACTTAATCAAACTCAGTTTGGTTGCTAGTCAGCTAGAGGATCAGCAGCTCTGAGGATAAAGTAAAAACAATCATATTTTGATTATATGAGACCTGACTGTGACCTTGACCCTGATGGTGGCAAAATAATCCTTTCACAAGACATTCTAATGTATTTTACACTAAGTTCGGATACAGAAAAGTTAGCTACTTCAGACAATATTGTCTAGACAAACAGTCTACGAAGTTCTGAACCTTCGTTGCCATCTTAATAATAATAATAATAATGTATATTTATCATTCACTCATCAACGCCATGAACACTCACACAATACATATTAACCTAAATACAATTCTATACGTACGTAGTTTTACCAAAACAATTCAAATAAGGTATTATAGGGAAAACACACACGCACACACGCACGCACGCACCACACAAACAACACACACACACACACACACACCCATGACTGTGGATTTTCAGCATGTGAATGTCAGAAGAAGAGCGTAAAGTACAAGATGGCGTATAGATATGTAGCAGTTCAGAAAGGTAAGCAGGACCAGAAACACATACAAGCAACTTTATATTTAATATGTTCTGGAATGGGAAGCCAGTGCAGTTTTTCCAGTACAGTATTTTTTTTACAAGGCACTGATTCACTGAAACAAAGTTTGGTGGCAAAAGGATCAGAAGTTCAGAACATATTTTTAAAAGAATTGTATCATATAATTAAAAAAAGTACTTATATGGTGGAAAACCTTGTCCATAGAGACTAAGCACACACACACACACACACACACACACAACACACACACACACACACACAAATGTATAATGGGTTGGTATGTTTGGTACTGACAACTTTCTCTTTGATGGTTTATGTACTGAAATGCTGTAGTAAATTAGTTGCGTGGTGGCAGTAGTATGGCCGAAAACATTTTTATTTTGTCCATGTTTTTAACGGCTGGGTTTTCCCGCACTTTTTGTACGGTGCATTGATTGCCCTAGCTCTTGCTAGGGATCATGCGCCATAGGAATGTCCATTATTATTATTATACTGACCATGAACAAAACTTAATTTACACACAAGTTAAATGAACAACAAACTGAGCTTTCAGGTGGAGGAAAACTGCAGCACAGAACAGAAAACATGGCAGGTTTGGAAAAATAAATTCTAGAGGTTTGATTTGAAGGAGTCCTGAGATGGTTTCTATCAGAGAGGAAGGGGAAGATCATTCCATGTAGAGGAGTTGAAGAAAAAAAAGGCATGGGAACCAACAATGGAAAGTCTGGTACTGGGAATCTGGAGGCTGAAAGTATTAGAAGCAGAGCAGAGCAGAGTGTATGGAAGGGTGTGTCAAGTTGAAGACAGTCACAGATAAGACAGAGCAGTGCACATAAAGACATTTATGGCAGACAGTGTTTATCTTGTACTCAATCTTTTGTGGGATTGTGACCCAGTGGAGAGATTCAAACACATAGTGATGTCATACCAACATTTTTTCCAAGCACTGGACACGAAAACAACACAAAATCTGGACACAAAAACAACATAGCTCAACAACAAAAACAGATAGTGTCTTCCTTCTCCATCTAATTTTTCATTGTTTTTCTTTTTCACCATTTAACTGTTATTTAAGTGTTGTTTTGTAGCTTGATAAAGGGGATTACCCAAAATTTGCAGGTTGTGTTTTATCCTAATAAATAGTGTTCTTTTGAACTTTTTATGTGTTTGAATCTTGTTTTAGAACGCTAGCAGTCATTCATGTTTCAGATTCTTTGTAGATGAGTGATGCGGTCAGTTTTACATATAATTATATGACCCTGGCCTTAAAGTTGAAGATAGCACCCCCCCCCCCCCTCCCCCAGTGACACTGGCTGATGATGATGTACCACCATACAAACATATAAAAGGTTCAGAAGAATGTCATCCAGACAACCGTCCCTAATAAGCCGTACGAGTTCTGGATGACCATCTTCTGGGAACCTTTTATAACCACACTTTCTAGGTCAGAAGGCATTAGGCTATACTGGGGGAGGGGGGGGGGGGGGTGCTATCTTACAACTTTAAGGCCAGGGTCATATAATTATATGTAAAACTGACCGCATCATCAGCTACAAAGAAATCTGAAAACATGAATGACTGCTAGCGTTCTAAAACAAGATTCAAACACATAAAAAGTTCAAAAGAACACTATTTATTAGGATAAAACACAACCTGCAAATTTTGGGTAATCCCCTTTATCAAGCTACAAAACAACACTTAAATAACAGTTAAATGGTGAAAAAGAAAAACAATGAAAAATTAGATGGAGAAGGAAGACACTATCTGTTTTTGTTGTTGAGCTATGTTGTTTTTGTGTCCAGATTTTGTGTTGTTTTCGTGTCCAGTGCTTGGAAAAAATGTTGGTATGACATCACTATGTGTTTGAATCTCTCCACTGGGTCACAATCCCACAAAAGATTGAGTACAAGATAAACACTGTCTGCCATAAATGTCTTTATGTGCACTGCTCTGTCTTATCTGTGACTGTCTTCAACTTGACACACCCTTCCATACACTCTGCTCTGCTCTGCTTCTAATACTTTCAGCCTCCAGATTCCCAGTACCAGACTTTCCATTGTTGGTTCCCATGCCTTTTTTTTCTTCAACTCCTCTACATGGAATGATCTTCCCCTTCCTCTCTGATAGAAACCATCTCAGGACTCCTTCAAATCAAACCTCTAGAATTTATTTTTCCAAACCTGCCATGTTTTCTGTTCTGTGCTGCAGTTTTCCTCCACCTGAAAGCTCAGTTTGTTGTTCATTTAACTTGTGTGTAAATTAAGTTTTGTATATCGTCCGTAATAATAATAATCAAGGGACATTTCTATGGCCGCATGATCATAGCAAGATCTAGGCACAAATCACCGTACAAAAAGTTGCAGAAAACTGTATAAACTCATACAATGGACAAAATAAAAAGGTTTCGGCCCATACGACCGCCCAACCACCCCAATAATTTACATACAGCCAATTCAGTAAATAAACCAAAGTTCAGTAAACAAACATACCAAGTGGTGTGGAGTGGTGTAGTGTGGGATTGGTGTGGTGTGTGTGTGTGTGTTTTTTTTTTTTGGAAATTTTTGGTTTTTTTTCCCAAAAAAGGGTTAACCCCCCTTTTTTTTCCCCCCCCCCCCAAAAAAATTTTTAAAAAGGTTAAAATTTTTTTTTATTTACCCCCCAAAAAATTTTTTTTTTTCCCCCCCCCCTTTTTTTTTTTCCCCCCCTTTTTCCCCCCCAAACCCCCCCCAAAAATTTTTTGTTTTCCCTTTTTTTTTTTTTTCCCCCTTTAAATTTTTCCCCTTTTTAAAAAAAACCCCAAAAAAACCCCCCTTTTTTTTAAAGGGTTTTTTTTTTTTTTCCCCCCCAAAAAAATTTTTTTTAAAAATTTTTTTTTTTGGGAAAAAAAAAAAAAAAGGGGGGAAAAAAGGAATAAAAAAAAAACCCCCGGAAAAAAAATTTAAAAAAAAACCCCCAAAAAGGAAAAAAAAATTTTTGGGGCCCCCCCCCCCTTTTTTTTTTAAACCCAAAAAAAAACCCAAATTTTTTTTAAAAAAACCCGTGGGGGGGGGGAAAAAAAGGGGGTTTTGGGTTTTTTTTTGGGAAAAAATTTTTTAAAAAAAAATTTTTTTTTAAAAGTCCCCTTTTAAAAAAAACCCTAATTTTTTTTCCCAAAAAAATGGGGGTTTAAAAAAAAAATTTTTTTTAAAAAACCCTTTTTTTCCCCAAAAAAAAAAAAAAAATTTTTTTTTTCTTTTCCCCGGGGGGGCCCCTTTTTTTCCCCTTTTTTTTTTTTTAAAAAAAAAAAAAAAATTTTTTTTCCCGGGGGGGGGGGGCCCCCCCCCGGGGGGGAAAAAACCCCCCCCCGGGGGGGGGGAAAATGTTTAAAAATTTTTTTTTTTTGGGAAATTTCGGGGGTTTTAAGAACAAAAAATTTTTTTTTTTTTAAAAAAAAAAAAAAGGGAAATTTTTAAAAAAATTTTTAAGGAAACCCCCCCTTTTTTTAAAAAAAAGGGGGGGAAAATTTTTTTAAAAAAACCCCCCCTCCCCCCCCTTTTTTTTTCCTTTTCCCCCCCCCCAAAAAAACCCCCAAAAAAAAAAAAAACCCCCCCCCCCCAAAAAAAAAAAACCCCCCCAAAAAAAAAAATTTAAAAAAAACCCCGGGGGGGGGGTTTTACCCAAATATTTTTCGGAAAAAAACCCAAATTTTTTTAAAATTTTCCTTTTTTTTTTTTTCCCCCCCCCCCTTTAAAAAAAACAATTTTAAAAATTTTTGGGGCCCCCTTTTTTTCCCCCCTTTTTTTAAAAAGGGGGTTTTTTGGTTTTTTTTTAAAAAGGGGGTTGGGGGTTTTGGGGGGGGGGTTTTTTTTTTTTTTTAAATTTTTTTTTTAAAAAAAATTTTTTGTTTTTCCTTTGGGTTGGGGGGGGGCCCTTTTTTTTTTCCAAAAGGGGCCCCCCTTTTTTTTTTTTTTGGGGGGGGGCCCCCCTTTTTTGGGTTTTTTTTTTTTGGGGGGGTTTTTTTTTTTGAACATTTTTTTTTTTTTTTTTTTTAAATACCATAAATTTTTTGGGAGGGTTAATTTTTTTTTTAAAAGGCTTTAAATTTAAAAAATTTTTTTTTTTTAAAAATTTTTTTTTTTTCCCCCTTTTTTTTTTTCCCCCCCCGCCCGGGTTTTTTTCCCCCTTTTTTTCTTTTTTTTTTTTGGAAATTAAAAAAAAATTTTTTTAAATTTTTTTTTAAAAACATTTTTTTAAGAAAAAGGCCTTTTCCCTTTTTTTAAAAAAATTTTTGGGGAAAAAAAATTTTTTTTTTTTTTAAAAGGGAAAAAAACCCCAAAATTTAAAAAAACAAAAAATTTCCAAAAAGGGTTTTTTGGGAAAAATTTTTTTTAAAAAAGGGAAAGCCCTTTTAAAAAAATTAAAAAAAAAAAAAAATTTTGGGAAAAATTTTTTTTAAAACCCAAAAAAAAAAAATTTTTTTAAATTTTGGTTTTAAAAAAAAAAAAAAAAAAGGTTAAACCTTTTTTTTTTTTTCCCCCCAAAAAAATTTTTTTCCTTTTTTTTTTCCCCCGGGGGTTTTTTTTTTTTAAAAATTTTTTCCCAAAAAAAAAGGGGAAAAAAAATTTTTTTTTTGGGGGGGTTTTTCCCTTTTAAAAAAAAAAAAAAAAAAAAAAATTAAAAAAAAAAACCCCCCAAAAAAAAAAAATTTTTTTTTTGGGGAACCCCCCAAAAAATTTTTTTTTTTCCCCCAAAAAAACCCGGGGTTTTTTTTTAATTTCCTTTTGGGGGGGAAAAAAAAAACCCCCCCTTTTTTTTTTTGGGGGGGGGTTCCCCCCCCCCTTTTTTTTTTTTTAAAGGGGCCCCGGAAACCCCCCCCCCCCCAAAAAAAAAAAAAAAAACCCCCCAAAAACTTTTTTTTAAAAAAAAAAAAAAAAAAAAACCCCCCAAAAAAAAAACCCCAAAAAAAAAAAAAAAAAACCCCAAAAAAAAAAAAAAAAAAAATTTTTTAAAAAAAAAAAAATTAAAAAAAAAAGAAAAAAAAAAAACCATTTAAAAAAAAACCAAAAATTTTAAAAAAAAAACCCTTTTTAAAACCAAAAAATTTTTTTTAAAAAAAACCGGGGAAAAAAAAATTTTTTCCCCCGGGCAAAAAAATTTTTTAAAAAA
>JABMCL010003558.1:0-11077 GCA_018857735.1 Alviniconcha marisindica | reverse complement strand
GAAAAGCTGGATGCAGATGTGATGGAATTATATGGAGTCATTTTCTTTTTTTCCCTTTTTCCCAGGCCCTTGTCTGTGCACAGGGAGATGACTGATGTGCTGAAAAACAAAACAAAAAACAAACAAGTTGGTATTCATGCTACCTGCTTACAGTTGACAGCTCTGAGAAAAAGGAATTGTGAGCAAGGACAGTTGCACTTTCTTTGGGAGGATTTTGTTGTTGGTGTTTGATGTCGAATCTTAAACATATTTTTTATAATGTTTGGGATGTGAATGGTGTGTGTGTTGTGTGGGGTGTGTGTGTGTGTGTGTGGGGTTTGGTTTGGGGTTTTTGGGGGGTTGGTGTGTAAGTGTCCCAATTTTGGGCTACAGGGGGGCGGGTTAATTTAAAGGGGGTTAACTTTTTTAAAACACTTGTTTGTTATTTTTATTTTTGGGGGGTTTTGTGCTGAGTCAAGCATTTTATAATTGATCAAGTCGCATGTGTGTGCTATGTGGTTTTGTACACAACTTGTGTGTTCATCCTGTTTCTTTGCATTTGGTGGACCGGTGCTTTGATGTGAGATCCTTTTGGGTGTAGCTGTTACCCTTTGCCTGTATACCTTTAAATAATTTTAAAAGGTGTTCCCCCTTTGGTTGATCCCTTTTAGATAATATGAAAGGTTTTATCCTTTTGGGGATACCTTTAGATAATATGTAAAGGTGTTATTATGTGTGATACCTTTAGATAATATGTAAAGGTGTTACCCATTATGTGTGATGCCTTTAGATAATATGTAAAGGTGTTACCCATTATGTGTGATACCTTTAGATAATATGTAAAGGTGTTCCCCATTATGTATGGTACCTTTAGATAATATACAAAGCTGTTACCCTTTTCCATTTTTAATTCCCCTTTTAATTTGTGGTTTACCCATTATGTGTGATTTTTAAAAATTTTTGGTGTTACCCCTTGCATGATACTTTTAGATAATATGCAGAGGTTTTATCCATTGTGATACCTTTAGATAATATGCAAAGGTGTTACCCTCTGTGTGTGATACCTTTAGATAATATGCAAAGGTGTTACCCACTGTGTGTGATACCTTTACATATAAATGTTGCCAGTTTTGCTTGTAATACTTCTAGATGTAGTCATTCCCCCTTTATACACAGTCAGAAAAACAGTCATTTTGTTTAAAGCGGCACGTGCAATGGGTTCTGCTGTTTATGATGTCTCATGTGGGACTGCCTGTCTCCAGATGCCTCTTCTTTCTTTTTTGTTGTTGTTGTTCCTTGTGACTGGTCTGATGTAGCAGCTGTCCTGTTTGCTCCACGAGTATACACATTATTAAAGAACTCCAGTGTCATGGACTTGTGTTGTTTTTGCAAGGTTGCATTGAAATTCCAGCAATTCCAGCAACACTAGGAACTGGGTAAAGTTTTAGTCATTTGTTTCAGTCATTTAAAAGGGGTCCATGCTTCTAGTCTTGTCTTGAATAGGTTTAAATACGAATCATATGGGATCCACAACAATGCAAAATCCACTCACTGTTGTGTTGTAAACCCAGTGTTGTTAGTGCTACCTCAGTGTTGGAATGCTCAGTAAGTTTTTATTTTGACATGATTTTTTACTTACTCCTTAAACTGCCATTTGTAAAGTTTTAGTTTTTAAGTTTGCTTTGTGTTTTTATTTTGCTTTGTTTTTTAGTGGACTGTGGGGCTGTCTCATGGGGAGGGATGAGAGAGTGAGCGTGTGGGGATGGACGGGGATGGGAGGGAAGATAAAGGGGGGGGGGGGGGGGGATGAAAGGGGGAATTTTTTAAATTGGGGGCCCATGCTGTTGGGTTGTTGTTTTGCATGTATCTTGAATTTTACTCGTGTACACGGAACTGTGTTTGTGTGGCAATACCTCTGAACTGGGTTCTGTGGTGTAGTAAGCGTGACTGTAAAGTTTCTTTTGTGGGAGGTTGTACAATATTGCATGGTTCCTTCCATGACATGTTGTACGTGACTGAAGTATATTCCATAGCATGTTGCACATAACTGAAGTACACTGTGGCTTGTTCTACATACTGAAGTACACGCTGTGGCTTGTTCTATGTAACTAAAGGACATGCTGTGGCTTGTTCTACATAACTGAAGTACACTCTGTGGCTTGCTCTACATAACTGAAGTACACGCTGTGGCTTGTTCTACGTAACTGAAGGACATGCTGTGGCTTGTTCTACATAACTGAAGTACACTCTGGGCTTGCTCTACATAAAATGAAGTACACATCCGTGGCTTGTTCTACATGACTGAAGTTCATCCTGTGACTTGTTGGACACAACTTTCTCCACTGTTGCATCATCCAACATTGTTTTGAGAGCTGGATCATGACCGTCACACAGTGCATGCCCCACACTCTACTTTTTGTCTCACACAGTAATTGTGATATTAAAAACTGTGGATATATCATTGTATAAAGTGGTGTGAATGAGTTGTTAAAAACTGTGGATATATCATTGTATAAAGTGGTGTGAATGAGTTGTTACCATGAGGAATCGTTGATGTTATTTTTCTTGAGTGTACTTTGTGAGATCTTAATGGTAACATTATTTATTTGGACCATCACTGTAAGATGTTCACCAGTTGTCTCAGAGCTTGGCTGGAAAGTGAACAGTTTAGTGGCCATAAGAAGCGTGACTTTTTCAATTGAAGATATTGGTTTAATTTTTGCTGGGGAATCCATCCCAAACTTTTGCCATTGCATTTTTGTTACATATTTACTCTTTAAGAAACCATTGATGTCTGACTGTGTGATGGAGATAGTGTGGGTTAAAATCCTGGACAAAAATAAAAAATGTCTTCAGTCAGAGAAGTTGCTTGTGAAGGCCATTGGAGTACAAAATGTCTTTGCTGAAGCTCCTACTTCTACTTACCTTGTGAGCTGTGCAAATCACTGAATTATTACTGGTCATTTCACACACACAGGTCATAATCATCCTAAAAAATCAAACGGGGAACAATGCTTTACAGTGAACTTTAATTTTTGCCTCATGGTGTACTTTAGAAACTCGCACGTGTATTGAATCGTGTATGTAATGCTGTATAAAAAAAAAAAAGGATATGTCATGTCATCATTTGAGACTGTACTGTTTGATTCTGATACGCCATCCTTTGAACTGACCGCTGTACAGATGTGACAAGTTATGTTTCATTCCCAGTGGAGACGTGTGGGTATATACACTCGGTTGTCAATGGAGATGTGTGTGTGTGTACACTCAGTTGTCAATGGAGACTTGTGCGTATGTGCACTGAGCTGTCACTGCATAAGAACACGCCCAGTGACAGCACACTCTGAGCTGCAGCATGCATTTCTTGAGGAGCAGAGTGCTATGCTGCAACACTCCCCACTCTCCGCAACAGCATGCTGACTCCGTGAGTGTCGGTTCAAAAATCTTCCCTAAAGCGGCTAGCAGTGAGGTGCTGCAATCCTCACATTACCTTTATTTTGAACTTCTGTCATAAAATGACCAGGGGTTTGCTTAGGTGATAGTTAGGTCAGCCAGTGCCGTTAGAACAAAAACTTGTGTAGAAGAAAAAATTATATATAGAACTACTGGTGTTTATTGTTGTTGTTTTTTTAAAGAAAATCATACATTGAAAAGTTTCGTTCTGGTTTCCCTGGCAGTCTGTTTGACAAGAAGGCCAGATCCTTGAAGCTAGGAAACTACAGCAGTGGGAAAGCTGGGTAGTGTGCCCACAACTTGTGTTTTTGTTCGTTTTTTTCCTTTGGAACCTTTTGTTGTACTGTGATCGGATGCTTTTGGAACCTTTTGTTGTACTGTGATCGGATGCTCTCAAAAGTCTTATGCGTCTAGTCCAAAATGTGTTCAAGTCTGATTTGAGAAGAAACCTGTTTCAAACATGTTTTGTTATATTTGCACTAGTCATACTGTTGATACTTGCATGTCCTTTTCAGTGGGACCTCTGGTGGAAGACAGTCCGCCCCTCTTTGTTGAGACCTTTCTTGAGACCCGTCTCTTTATTTTCCTGTGTTAATCAACCCCTCTCCAAAAAACGCCCCTCTTTGTTGAGACCTTTCTTGAGACCTGTCTGTATTTACCTGTGTTAATCAACCCCTCTCCAAAGACATCCCCTTTTGAGGTGACTTATCTTCAGACCTGTCTCTTTATTTACCTGTGTTAATCAACCCCTCTCCAAAGACATCCCCTTTTGAGGTGACTTATCTTGAGACCTGTCTCTTTATTTACCTGTGTTAATCAACCCCTCTCCAAAGACCAGCCCACTCTGCAAAGGGGGTTGAACCAAAGAAGTGCCATGGGGCCCTCTTGGTAGGAATTGAATAAACATTGGCACACATCACAGCAGTTTTTTTTTCTTTTTTTTTTCCCCACTCCATTCCTGGTCCTGTTAAAACAAATTTTTAATCACTGTTTAAAAGTTAAGAAAACGTGGCCGTGAGTGCTGAGATTTTGCTCTTGGCGCTCTGTATCAGTGAAGTATTTCATGAACAAGGCTGGAATGTGTGGCGAAAGTATCAAGCTCATCATGAGCCAACCTCTTTCTGCTCTCTGTTGTCAAAAGGCGAACCAAGATGGCGGTGTTCTGAGAAGTTCAAGCTCGAAGTAAAAAATATACTTCTTTTGTGCAGGCTTTGATAAAACAAACAAACGAACCTTGCCTATTTTCTAGCTTTTCAAGCATTCGTGTATTTTGGTTTGGTTCCCTTTCCCTTTTAGCTGACGGCAGGTTGGTCTCTCCTCAGGTGTCTTCTGCTGCATTACACCATCATCCTTTCAGGGGTCTGCATACCCACAGGAAATTACTAAACAGATCGTCATGTATTTGACTAACAGGTTTTCATTTTGTTAATAGAAAGCAGTCCGGGAATATTTATATCTCTTCACGTTGATTATAATTATGCAGTTAAGGTCAGTGCTGAACATGAGACGGGGGGAGTTGCGGATGTCTGATTAGGGAGGGCAAATTTTTTATTTTTGTTCGGTGTGAAATTATTCCTTTCAAATTTTGTCATAATTTAGGGGGCTAAAGGGACGTTAACGGTTTTTCCGCGGGACCAGGGGGCACTTGAGTTTTTAAAAGTATTTTTTTCCCCTTAAAACGGAAAAGATTGGTTTTTTTATTTTGTTCAGTTCTTGGGGTGTAAAGGTTGTTTTCACCCCCTTGCCAAAGGGGTTTTGGGGGGTTTTTAACGGGGACAGGGGAGCTGGATGGCAAGGGGGTCCCATTCCCCAAAAGGGGGGTGGGCCTTGGCGGAAAGGGAGAAAGCGGCCCGAATGGGCCTTTAAAAAAATGGAGGAAAAAAAAAGGGAAATGGTAATGACCCCCCACCCCCGGGGGAAATAGTTTTTATTTTCCCCCCTATTTAAAAAAGAGGGGGAAAAAGGGAAAACCGTTTTTTCGGCATGGGTTTTTTCAAAAACAAAACCCCCCAAAAAGTCCAAAAGGTGGGGTGAACCATAGGGCAGGGTTTTACAAAAAAGGGGGATTTAAGGGAAAACCAGGGTTTAAAAAAACCAAGTTTGGAAGAGAAAACTGAAATGAAAAAAGGATTGTTTGAAAAAAAAAAGGCAGAAGAATTCAAACGTTCCTTTTTTTGGGAAAACAAAACCAAAATTTCAACCCAAAAATTGGGGATATGTACATCTAATAAAACAAGTACCTGCAAAAGATTTTGACGAAACCCCAATACAGACCAACAATTTCAAAAAAGGCCAAAAATTAAAAAACTTAAAGGGAACACTTTACCCGGGGGCCCAAATAAAAACACTTTGTTAAAGGTAATTTTACACAAACAAAATTAAAATTTGCCCCACAATAATTTTTGAACCGAATCCCCCCCCCAGTTAGTAAACCAAATTTTTATTTATAATAAACCGGAAGGAAAAAAATTTTTTTCCCGGGACGGGGTTTTAAAAAAAAATAAAAATTTTATAAATAATAATTTTTATAATTTTTTATCAACCCCGAAAGGTGATTTTTAATGGAGCAGAAGGACATAAAAAAAAGGGGACCCCCCCCTTTTTTTTTTTTAAAGCCCCAAACCCTGATGACCAAAAAATTTTAAAAAAAAAGGGGGGGGGTTTTTTTTTTTTTTTGGGGAACCGGAAAGAAAAAAACAAAATTTTTCCCCCCCCCCCCTTTTTTTCCATAGGGGGGAAAAAAATTAGGCCCCCAAAAAAGGGGGGGGGGGTTTTCCCCGGGCCCCCCTTTTTTTTTGGGGGGAAATTTTCCCCCTTCGGGTTTTTTTTTTAAAATTAAAACCCCGGGGCCCCCCCTTTCCCCGGGTTTCCCCCCCCCCAAAAAAAAAAAAACCCCCGGGGGGAAAAAAGGGGGGGCCCCTTTTTTAAAAAAAAAAAAAAAAAAGGTTTTTTCCGGGTTTTGGGGAAAAACCCGGGGGGGCCCCCGGGGGAAAAAATTTTTTTTCCCAAAAAAATTTCCCATTGGGGGTTTTTTTTTTTCCCAAAAAAATTTTTTTAAAAACCCCATTTCCCCCCTTTTTTTTCCCCCCCCCTTAATGAACCCCTTCCATTTTAAACAACTAAAATATTTTCCCCTTTTTTTTAAAAAAACCCCCAAAAAAAAGGGCCCCTTTGGTTTTTGGGGGGAAAAAAAAAAAAGGGGGGTTTTTTTGGGAAAAAAAAAAAAAAGGGCCCAAAAAAAGGGGGGAAAAAAAATTTTTAAATTTTAAAAAAAAAAAGGGGGTTTTTTTAAAAAAAAAAAAAAAAAAAACCCCTTTTTGTTTTTAAACCCCCTTTTTTTTTAAAAAAAAAAAAAGGGGGGTTGGGGGTTTTTTCCCGGCCACCCCCCCTTTTTAAAAAAAAAAGGAAAGGGGGGAAAAAAAAAAAATTTTTTTCTTTTTTTCCCTTTTTAAAAAAAACAAAAAAAGGGGAAAAAAAAAAAAAAAATTTTTTGTTTAAAATTTTTTTTTTTAAAAAAGGGAAAAAAAAGGGGGGAAAAATTTTTTTTTTTTGGGGGGGGGGAAAAAACCCCAAAAAATTAAAAATTTTTAAAATTTGGGGGGGGGGGGGGGGGGAAAAAAAAAAAAAAGGGAAACCCAAAAATTTTTTTTTTTGGGGGTTTTAAAAAAAAAAGGGGGGGGAAAAGGTTTAAAAAGGGGGGTTTTTGGGGGGGGGGAAAAAAAAAAAAAAAGGGGGTTTTTGGGGTTTAAAAAAGGGGGGAAAAATTTTTTTAAAGGGTTTTTGGGGAAAAAACCCCCCGGGAAAAGGGGAAAAAAAAAAATTTTTTTGGGGGTTTTTAAAAAAAAATTTTGAAAATTTTGGCCTAAAAAAAATTTTGGGCCCCCCCCCAAAAAAAGGGGGAAAAGCCCCCCCCAAAAAAAAAGGGGGGGGGAAAAAAAAAAAAAAAAAGGGGGGCCCCCCAAATTTCCCCTTTTAAAACCTTTTTTTAAAAAATTTTTTTTTTCCCCCCAAAAAACCCAAAAAATTTTCAAAAAAAAAAAAAAAAAAAAAGGGGGGGTTTTTTTTTTTTTTTTTTTTTGGGTTTGGGGTTTTTTTTCCCAACCCCCCCCCTTTTTTTAAAATTTTTTTAAAAAGGGGGGGGGCCCCCCCAAAGGGGGGGGGAAAAAAGGGGGGCCCCCGGATCGTTGGGGAAAAGGGGATTTTTTCCCCCCCCAAAAAAAAAACCCCCCCCCCCCCCCTTTTTTTTTTTTTTTTTTGGGGGAAACAAAAACCCCCTTTTTCCCCAATGAAAAACAAAAACCCCCCCCTTTTTCCCAAAAATTTTGGGGAAAAAATTTTTCCCAAAAGGGCGGGGGGGGTTTTTTTTCCCCAAAAAAAAAAAAAAAATTTTTTTTTTTTTCCCAAAAAAAATTTTTTTTTGGGTTTTTTCAAAAGGGAAAAATTAAAAAATGAAAAGGGATTTTTTTTTTAAAAATTTTTTTTTTTTTTTTTTTGGGGAAATTTCACCCCAAAGGGTTAAAAAAAAAAAAAAATTTTTTTAAAAACCCCCAAAAAAATTTTAAAAAAAATTTTTTTTTTTCCCAAATTTTAAAAAAACCCTTTTTTTTTTTTGGGGTTTTAAAAAAAAAAAAAAAAGGGGGGAAAAATTTTTTTCCCCTTTTTTTCCCTTTTCCCCCCCCCCCCCCAAAAAAAAAAAAAAAAAAAAAAATTTTTAATTTTAAAAAAAAAAAAAAGGGGAAAAAAAAAAAAAAAATTTTTTTTTTTTTTTTTTTAAAAAAAAAAATTTTTTAAATAATTTTTGGGTTTTTTTTTTTTTTTGGGGGGGGGTTTTTTTTTTTTTAAAATTATTTGAAAAAAAAAAAAAGGGGGGGGGGGAAAAATTTTAAAAAAAAAAAGGGTTTTTTAAAAAAAAAAAAAGGGGGGGGAAAATTTTTTTTAAAAAAAATTTTTTTGTTTTTAAAAAACCCCCCGGGTTTTAATTTTTTTTAAAAAAGGGGGTTGTTTTGGTTTTTTTGGGGAAGCTTTCCCCCTTTTTTTTCCCCAAAAAAAAATTTTTTTTTTTCCCCCTTTTAAAAAATTTAAAGGGGCCCCCTTTTTTTTTAAAAAGAAAGGTGTTTTTTTTTTAAAATTTTAAAATATTTTTTTCCCAAATTTTTAAAAAATTTTTTTTCCCCCAAAAATTTTTTTTAAAAATTTCCCCCCCCAAACCCTTTTCAAAAAAAAAAATTTTTCCCTTTTTAAAAATTTAAAAAAAAAAAAACCCCCTTCCCTTTTTTAAAAATTTTTTTTTTCCCCCCCCCCCAAAAAACCCCCCCTTTCCCCCCTTTTTCCCTTTTTTTTGGGGGCCCCCCCTTTTTTTAAAAAAAAAAAAAAAAAAAAAATTTTTTTTTAAAAAAAAAAAATTTTTTAAAAAAAAAAATCTTTTTTTAAAAAAAAGGGGGGGGCCCCCTGGGGTTTCCCGGGGTTTCCCCCAAAATTTTTTTTTTTTTTTTTTTTTTTTAAAAAAAAATTTTTGGAAAGGAAAAAAAAAAGAAAAAAAAATTTTTGGGTTTTTTTTTTTAAAAAAAAAAACCCCAAAAATTTTTTTTTTTTTTTTTTTCCGGGGGCCAAAAAAAATTTAAAAAAAAAAAAAAAAAAAAAAAATTTTGGGGGGGCCCCCCCGGGGGAAACCCCGGGGGGAAAAAAAATTTTTTTTAAAAAATGATTTTTTTTTTAAAAAAAAATTTTTTTTTTTTTTAAAATTTTTTTTAAATTTTTTTTTTTTCCCCCGGGGGGTTTTCCAAAAAAAGGGGGGGGGGGGGGAAAAAAAAAAAGGGGGGGGGGGGGGGGGAAAAAAAAAAAATTTTTGGGGGGGGCATTTTTTTTTTTTGGTTTTTCCCTTAAAAAATTTTTTTTGGAAAAAAAAAAGGGGGTTTGTTTTAAAAGGGCCCTTTTTTTTTTTTTTTTAAAAAAAATTTTTTTTCCCCCCCAAAATTTTTTTTTTAAAAAAAATTTTTTAAAAAATTTTTTTTTTCCCCCAAAAAACCCTTTCTTTTTTTAAATAAAACTTTGGGGGGTTTTTTTTTTTTAAAATTTAACTTTTAAAACCCCCAAAATTTTTTTGGGAAAGGGAAAAAAACCCCCCAAAAAAAACCCTTCCCCCAAAAAAAAAGAACAAAAATTTTTTTTTTCCCCCAAAAAAAAGGGGGAAAAAAAATTTTTTTTAAAAAAACCCTTTTTAAAAAAAAAAAACCCCCCCGGGGGCCCCCCCAATTTTTGGGCCCCCCTAATTTTTTTAAAAACCCCCCAAAAAAAAAAAAAAAAAAAAAAAAAAAAAAAAAAAAAAAATTTTTTTTTTTTTTTTTTTTTTAAAAAAAACCAAAAAATTTAAAAAAAAAAGGGCCCCCCCCAAATTTTTTTTAAAGGGGTTTTTTTTGGGGTAAAAGGTCCCTTTTTTTTTTTTTTTTTTTTCCCGGGCCCCCCCCAAGGGTTTTTTAAAAAAAAAAAAAAAACCCAAAACCCCCCCTTTTTTTTTTTTTAAAACCCCAAAAAAAAAAGGGAAAAAAAAAAATTTTAAAAAAACCTTTTGGGAAAAATGTTTTTTTTTTAACTTTTTTTTGGGGTTTTCCCCAAAAAATTAAATTTTTTTTTTTCCCCAAAAAAAAAATTTAAAAAAAAAATTTTAAAAATAAAAAAAAATTTTTTTTAAAAAAAAATTTTTTTTTTTTTTTAAAAAATTTAAAAAAAAAATTTAAAAAAATTTAAATTTTTTTTTTTAATTTTCCCCCTTTTTTTTTAAAAAATTTTTTTTCCCCTTTAAAAATTTTTCCCCTTTTTTTAAAAGGGGGGGGGAAAAATTTTTTAAAGGGGGGAAACCCATTTTTTTTTTTGGGGGGACCCCCTTTTTTTTCCCATTTTTTTTAAAGGAAATTTTTTTTTTCCCCCCCCCCGGGGAAAAATTTTCCCGGGTTTTTAAAAAAAAACCTTTTGGTAACCGGGCCCCCCCCTTTTTTTTTCAAAATGGGGGTTTTTTTGGGAATTTGGTAAAAAAAAACCCGGAAAAATTTTAAAGGAAAAAAAAAAACCCCCAAAAAAAAAAAACAACAAAAAAACCCCCTTTTTTTTTAAAAAAAAATTTTTAAAAAAATTTTGGGGGGAAAAAAAACCCCAAAAATTTGTTTTTTTCTTTTTTTTTGGGGGGTTTTTTAAAAAATTTTTTTTTTTTTTTTTTTTAAAAAAAATTTTGGAAAAATTTTGCCAAAAAAGGGAAAAAAAAAAATTTTTTTTTTTTTTTGGGGTTTTTTTTCTTAGGGTTTGGGAAACCCCCCCTTTTTTTAAAAATTTTTTAAAAACCCCCCCCCCCCTTCCCCCCTTTTTTTTTTCCCCCCCCAAGGGGGTTTTTTTTAAAACCCTCCCAAAAACCCCTTTTTTTTTTAAAAATTTTTTTTTTTTTCCCCCTTAAAAATTTCCCCTTTTTTTTAAAAAAAATTTTTTAAATTTCCCCCTTTTTCCCCCCAAAAAAAAAAAAAATTTTGAAAAAAAAAGGGGCCCTTTTTTAAATTTTTTTGGGGGAAAAAATTTTTGTTTTTTTTTTTAAAAAATTTTTTAAAACCTTTTTTTAAAATTTTTTTTAAAAAAATTTTTCCCGGGGGGGGGGGGTTTTTTT
>JABMCL010003801.1:0-12442 GCA_018857735.1 Alviniconcha marisindica | reverse complement strand
ACAGACAGACAGACAGACAGACACGATGCGGCGTGTGAGGGTGCCTCATGTCATTTGGTGTCAGCTGCGGAAGTGGGAGGGATGGGGAGAGGGGGGGAGAGGGGGAGGGGCAGGGGGAGGATGGAGGGGCGGGGCTGACTTTCGTTGTTGAAGATTGAAATGTCACCGCCTGTCAGCAGCCAGCTTCCTTCATCATTCGCCGCTGCTTGAGTCTCTTCTTATCCTGTTTCCCCGCCCTTGGGCATCTAACCCACCCCCCACCCCAGCCACCCCCAAAAAACCAAAAAAATACCCCTAATTCACCCTCCTCAGTGAATTTTTAGTAAACAAATAAATACCCCCCCCCCCCCCCCCCCCCACGCAGACACTACACACACCCCAACAAACACACAAAACCCCGGCACACACACCCCAACACCACACCCCACACACACCACACACACACACCCCAACACAACACATTCACACACACCCCACACACACAAACAAACAACCCCAAACCACACACACACACACACACAACCCCACCACACACACACACAACACACACAAAACCACACTCTCTCACACACACACACACCACACACACACAACCCCCCACCTCACCACACCCCCACACCCCAAACACCCACAACACACACACACACACACACACACCACCACACACACCCCACACACACACACCCACCACACAAAAGGCCCCACACACCCACAGGCACACTCCACACCCACACAGGGTCCCAAACAAACTTATTGGGGTAAAAAGCAAAAAAGTGTAATTTTTGCACATTTACTCATTATGACCCTTTTCTGCGGGTTCCAACGGCTTGCTTTTTGTCAAAAACCCATCCTTTCAATTACGTGTTAGACTATATAATTAAATGCTTGTTTGAACATAATTGTAAACTCTCCCTAATTGCCCTCATGGGCGCTTTTAAACCACTATACTCCAGACTCCCGGCTAAAAGGTGGCCCCCCCACCCCCAAAACCCCTTTTTGGCCCCCCAGTTCCTCCCCCCCCCCCCCAACCCCCCCCCCCCCCCCCCCCCCCCAACCCCCCCCCCCCCCCCCCCCCCCCCCCCCCCCCCCCCCCCCAACCCCCTTGCTGCATGAGGCAATTAAGAGAAACTAGGGACACGATAATGCTGGGGGTAGAAGAAAATTGATGCATCACCGACTTGGGTCTGTCTGTGATTCACCGATGTGATTTTGTTTCGTGTCACTATCTTCGCCGTTCAAACCGTTATTCTCCAACTAACACAGTTTGTCTGGCACGCAACTGACTCAAACCTAAAGAAAAAGAAACATGGACTGACCGTGCAGCGGCGGAACCAAATATTTCCGGTATAAGTGTCAGGCAAAGGTATTTCCGGTATAAGTGTCAGACAAAGGTCGAAGGCCGGGGCTGAAGTGTGCATTTGTCTTTGTACCGGGTACCTGACTTTCCATACCGGTGAGCAAGCGTGCACTTGTCTTTGTACCGGGTACCTACCTGACTTTCCATACCGGTGAGCAAGCGTGCACTTGTCTTTGTACCGGGTACCTGACTTTCCATACCGGTGAGCAAGCGTGCACTTGTCTTTGTACCGGGTACCTACCTGACTTTCCATACCGGTGAGCAAGCGTGCACTTGTCTTTGTACCGGGTACCTGACTTTCCATACCGGTGAGCAAGCGTGCACTTGTCTTTGTACCGGGTACCTACCTGACTTTCCATACCGGTGAGCAAGCGTGCACTTGTCTTTGTACCGGGTACCTACCTGACTTTCCATACCGGTGAGCAAGCGTGCACTTGTCTTTGTACCGGGTACCTGACTTTCCATACCGGCCGGTGAGCAAGTGTGCACTCGTGTTTTTCGCGGGTACCTGACTTTCCATACCGGTGAGCAAGCGTGCACTTGTCTTTGTACCGGGTACCTACCTGACTTTCCATACCGGTGAGCAAGCGTGCACTTGTCTTTGTACCGGGTACCTGACTTTCCATACCGGTGAGCAAGCGTGCACTTGTCTTTGTACCGGGTACCTACCTGACTTTCCATACCGGTGAGCAAGCGTGCACTTGTCTTTGTACCGGGTACCTACCTGACTTTCCATACCGGTGAGCAAGCGTGCACTTGTCTTTGTACCGGGTCCCTTTGACTTTCCATACCGGTGAGCAAGCGTGCACTTGTCTTTGTACCGGGTACCTGACTTTCCATACCGGTGAGCAAGCGTGCACTTGTCTTTGTACCGGGTACCTACCTGACTTTCCATACCGGTGAGCAAGCGTGCACTTGTCTTTGTACCGGGTACCTACCTGACTTTCCATACCGGTGAGCAAGCGTGCACTTGTCTTTGTACCGGGTCCCTTTAAACTTTCCATCCCGGGGGTGAGCAAGGTGCACTTGTTTTTCCGGGTCCCTTTGACTTTCCATACCGGGAGCAAGGTGCATTTGTTTTTTATCCCAGAAAGGGAGGGTGCATTTTCTTTTAAAGGGGAAATGTTTATCCCACCCGTCCTTGTCAAAAATAGGTGAAAACCAGTTTTTGTCCAAAAAAAAGTTTATATAAAACCAGTCTTTGTCCGGGGAACCCCCCATGGTGACCGCTCACCAGGGAAAAATAATTTTCCCACCCCGGGGTCAATTGCAGGTTTTTTGGGGTCCTATTTAAAAACCCCGGGAACAACACACAACAAAGGGACACACAAAAAAACACCCCCAAAAAAAACACCACCAAAAAAAAAAACACCACCCAACAAAACTTCCCCCTCACCAAAAAACTTTCAAAACCACCCAAACACCAACAAACCACCACCCCCAAAACACACACACCACAAAACACCACACCCCAAAACCCCACACACAACCCCCCAAAACCCCCCACCCCCACCACCACCACCACCCACCACCACCAAACACCACCACACCACCACCCACCACGCACGCCGCACGCCCACGCACGAAAGCAGAAAGAGAGAGGGGAGATGCCCAGCAACACTCCGGTGTCTTTTTTACGGTAAAATGAAAAAGCCGATATTTAAACGAGAAAGCTTTTTTCTCAGGATCATCATCCAGACGGGGCGATAAGATTCCGTAACTGTAGTTTTAGTGTACCGAAGATGATTGTCTGCCGAACCTGATCCACCTTACTCCCAAACTCGGTCTTCCAAATTTGAATGAATACACTTGCATTGGACTGGCTAATGACCCCAAAATACAAATATAGTGATGGAATGGTCAGATTCCTCTGTAAGGTAATAACTACGTTGTCCATCTGTTTGTGTTGGCCTAGTGTCCTCTTTTTATAAGGTTACCAATCACTTCAGTTGTCCAACTGTTGTGTTGGACAAGCTTTCTCTGGCAGGTTAATCACTTTGTCCAACTGTCGTATTGGACAAGCTTCCTATGTCAGGTTAATCACTTTGCCCAGCTGTCGTTTTGGACAAGCTTCCTATGTCAGGTTAATCACTTTGCCCAACTGTCGTGTTGGATAAGCTTCCTCTGTATGTCAGGTTAATCACTTTGTCCAACTGTCGTGTTGGATAATCTTCCTATGTCAGGTTAATCACTTTGCCCAGCTGTCGTGTTGGACAAGATTCCTCTGTATGTCAGGTTAATTACTTTGTCCAACTGTCGTATTGGATAATCTTCCTATGTCAGGTTAATCACTTTGTCCAACTGTCGTATTGGACAAGCTTCCTATGTCAGGTTAATCACTTTGTCCAACTGTCATGCTAGATAATCTTCCTATGTCAGGTTAATCACTTTGTCCATCTGTCGTGTTGGACTCGCTTTATTTTTAAGGTTAATCACTTTGTCCATCGGTCGTGTTGGACTCGCTTTATCTTTGGTTTAAGCAAAAAAAATTATTCAAAACAAAATAAAGATACAAAGAATCGTTATGTGCTCATCAACAAAGGGTATAAAAATTTTATAGGCGATGAGCTCATACAGTTGGAAAAAAAAAAAAAAAAAAAAAGTAAAGGCGGACGAACAATTTCACTTCGCTTTATCTTTAAGGTTAATCACTTTGTCCATCTGTCATGTTGGACTAGCTTTATCTTTAAGGTTAATCTCTTTGTCCGTCTGTCGTGTCGGACTAACTTCCTATGTCAGGTTAATAATCACTTTGTCCATCTGTCGTGTTGGACTCAGTAATGAGGTGAAATTAACTGTCTGTATGGATACAGATACAAATATATATATATATATAGGTTGTGTTTTATTTATAATTTTTAAAAAAAATCTTTTTATTTTTTAAAAAATTTTTGGGCATGATAGAAAATCTTCAAAAACCCCCCCCAAGGAAAAGGTTTTTTTTTTATTTTTTTTTTCCCCCAAAACCAAAAAAAAACACAAGAATTGGGGGTTGGGGGGGGGCGGGGGGGGGCAAATTTTCCCTTTAACTAATCCCTTCAATTTTCCCGGGTTTCCAAGGGGGGTTAGGCCGGGTGGCGTGATGCGGGGGGTCGCCCCGGAACGTTGCTAACCCAGAGGGGTGGCGGTGATGAAAAGGGGGCCCCCCAAATTTGGGCCCTAACCGGCGCGGGGGAAAGCTTAACAAAGGACCCCGGTTCATTCCGTTTTCCCAAAGTTTCCTCTTGAAGGGGCCCCAATAAAACTTTAAATGGATTCAATTGCTTTCGTTTTGTTTCTTTCTGGGATGGCCCATTGGGGGGTTAGGGATTAAGGCTTCAAAAACATCCCCCCCCCCTCCCCCTTCCCCAAAATCCTTTTTCCTTCCCTCCCCTTCCCCCCCCCCCCTCCCCAATCCTGATTTTTGTCCAAAAAAACACCAAAACCCTTTTTGGGAGACCAACCTTGGGGAAGTCCGGACTAAGAAGGTGTAGGTTTTGCAAAAAGAACCGGTTCCGCAGTTAAACCCCAGCTTTAAAATCGGGGCCCGCCGGGCTCCCGCCCCTCTATCAATTTTTAACGAAAAGGACAAAAAGGTCGGTGTAGGCCGGGCCGGTTAAAGGAAATTCTAAAAATGAGGCACATTTGTGTCGCAGAGGGGCCCCGCCAAAGGTTACCCAACAAATTTCCCGGGGGGGCCCCCCAGCCTGCCCCCCCGGCCCCCTTTAAAACCCAAAATAGCCGGGAGGGTTGTGTTTTGGGAAAAGCCCCCGAAACCCCCCCCCACCCCCCCCACCCTCCAAACGGGGATTTTTTTTTTTTTGGTGGGGGGGGGAAAAAAAATAAAAGTTTTCGGGGGGGGTTTACTGGTTATGGTAGGGGGCCCCCTTTGGGTTTAAAAACCCGGTCCAACCCTCTGTAAAAAAACCCCCATTTTAAACTGGTACCGGGCCGGTTCCCGGTGCCAAAAAGGCCGGGTAAAGACCCGGGGTTTCCCCTGGAGGGGGCCCCTTTTTGGGGTTTAAAACGGGTCCAAAGGCCTCTTTTAAAACCCCAGGGGGTTAGGTACCCTTTTTGGGGTTTTCCCCTGGTCCAACCCTTTGTAAAAGACCCCCCAGTTTCTGGAAAGGGGGCCCTGTTTTTTCCCCTGGTAAAAGGCCTGTAAAGAACCCCAGGGGTTATTTAGGGGCCCTGTTTTTTCCCTGGTAAAGGCCTGTAAAGAACCACGGGGTTTTACGGCCCAAGGGGGCCCTGTTTTTACGGTAACCAAACCCTTTTAAAAAACCCCGTGGTTCCCCTGGTACCGGGCTGGTTTGGGTTATTGAAGGCCCGGTAAAGAACCCCAGGGGTTCTTTCCCGGGCCTTCAAAAACCAAAAGGGTCCCTTTTCCAGTTTTTTCGGCCCTTTTAATAAAAAACAGGGTTTAAAAACCCGGGTTTTTTCAGGTTTTTGGTAAATAAAAAACAGGGTTTCCCGGAAACCAGGTCTTTACAAGTTGGCCCCGGTAAAAAAGGCCCGGTAAAAAACCCCACTGTGTTTTACAGACCCTTTGGAACCAGTAACCAAAAGACCCCGGTACCAGTAACCACTGTGTTTTACAGACCCTTTGGAAAAACCAAAAGGGTAAAACCACTGTGTTTTACAGACCCTTTGGAAAAACCAAAAGTTAAAAAACCACTGTGTTTTACAGACCCTTTGGAACCAGTAACCAAACGGGCCCGGTACCAGTAACCACTGTGTTTTACAAAACCTTTGGTACCAGAAAAAAAATAACCACTGTGTTTTAAAAGCCGGAAAGAACCGAACCAGAAACCCCTGTTTTTTCCCTTGGAAAAAAAGGCCCGGTACCAGTAACCACTGTGTCTTTACAGAGCCTTGGCACCAGTAACCAAAAGCCCGGTACCAGTAACCACTGTGTCTTTACAGAGCCTTGGACCAGTAACCAAAAGCCCGGTCCAGAAACCCCTGTGTCTTTACAGGGGCCTTGGACCAGTAACCAAACAGCCCGGTCCAGTAACCACTGTGTCTTTACAGACCCTTTGGGAACCAGTAACCAAACAGCCCGGTACCAGTAACCACTGTGTCTTTACAGAGCCTTGGCACCAGTAACCAAAAGCCCGGTACCAGTAACCACTGTGTCTTTACAGAGCCTTGGCACCAGTAACCAAAAGCCCGGTACCAGAAACCCCTGTGTCTTTACAGGGGCCTTGGCACCAGTAACCAAACAGCCCGGTACCAGAAACCCCTGTGTCTTTACAGAGGCTTGGCACCAGTAACCAAACAGCCCGGTACCAGTAACCACTGTGTCTTTACAGAGCCTTGGCACCAGTAACCAAAGAGCCCGGTACCAGTAACCACTGTGAACCCACCGAGCTGATTGCCAGCAGGCTATATATATATATATATATATATATGCCCCGTTGAGCAGAGATGGGCAGGCAGCGTGTCCTTATCTGGCGCTAACAAAACGACACCGTGCCGGCTGACCTCGGGTCAAGTTCCGCTCCGCAGCGCTGGCCCGCCGCTAATTTGATTGGCTGAGACCTGTCGGACAGCGCCGCTCTGCGACACAAATGTGCACTCATTTCTAGAATGCCTTTGAACTTGGCCCGCTACACCGACTTTTTGTCTACGTTAATAAATGATACGCAGACGTCTAGATCGCGGGCTCTGATTATTGATGCTGTTTAAAACTGTCGGACCGGATCTCTGCTAGCATACACTTCTTCTTAGTTTTGGGTTTACTTCAAGTTGTCCCCGGAAAAGGTACTGGCTGTGACAAGATCCCAGGGGGGGAGGGGGGGGGGGGGGGAGGGGGGGGGGGGGGGGAAAGGGGGAGGAGGGGGGGGGGGGGGGGGGGAAGGGGAAGACTATCCCTAACGTACACTGTCATCACCAGAAAGATTATACATTAAGACAGAAACAATATAAAGTAAAAATTTTTCCATTGATCGTTCAAGAGCCACAACTTTGGAAGCGGATCGAACCGGGGTCCGTTTGCTTAGTAGCTTATAACTCCGCGCCGCTAGGCCAGATTTGCCCGTATTATCATACACCGCCGGACCCAACTCTGCGGTCAGTCAGCGTCGTCACTGTGCAGACGCCGTCATCACAGCCACCACTGGACCGTGGAGACTCACTTCGGCACGACACCTGGGCAACTGAAGTGATCAGCCTTACAGAGGAATTAAGCTAGTCCAACACAATTCTTCGTGTTCCTGATTTGTAAAAAAAATAATAAAAAAAATCAAGCCTTTTCACATAAGTGATATTAGACTGATTTTACAAATATCATGCTAACAATATAAAATAATAACAAGATTTCTTTTAAAAATTATAAATAAAACACAACCTATATATATATATATATTTTGTATCTGTATCCATACAGACAGTTAATTTCACCTCATTACTGAGTCCAACACGACAGATGGACAAAGTGATTATTAACCTGACATAGGAAGTTAGTCCGACACGACAGACGGACAAAGAGATTAACCTTAAAGATAAAGCTAGTCCAACATGACAGATGGACAAAGTGATTAACCTTAAAGAAAAAGCAAAGTGAAATTGTTCGTCCCCCTTTACTTTTTTTTTTTTTTTTTTTTTTTTCCAAAATGTATGAGCTCATCGCCTATAAGCTATAGCTTTTTGATGAGCAAAATAAGGTTTTTTGGGCCAGGCGAATAATTTTTTTGTTTAAAACCAAAGATAAAGCGATTTCCAACACGCCCGATGGACAAATTTGATTAACCTTAAAAAAAAAAGCGAGTCCAACACGACAGATGGACAAAGTGATTAACCTGACATAGGAAGATTATCTAGCATGACAGTTGGACAAAGTGATTAACCTGACATAGGAAGCTTGTCCAATACGACAGCTGGACAAAGTGATTAACCTGACATAGGAAGATTATCCAATACGACATTTGGGGCAAAGTAATTAACCTGACAAAAGGGAACTTGTCCAAAACGACAGCTGGGCAAAGTGATTAACCTGACATAGGAAGATTATCCAACACGACAGTTGGACAAAGTGATTAACCTGACATACAGAGGAAGCTTATCCAACACGACAGTTGGGCAAAGTGATTAACCTGACATAGGAAGCTTGTCCAAAACGACAGCTGGGCAAAGTGATTAACCTGACATAGGAAGCTTGTCCAATACGACAGTTGGACAAAGTGATTAACCTGCCAGAGAAAGCTTGTCCAACACAACAGTTGGACAACTGAAGTGATTGGTAACCTTATAAAAAGAGGACACTAGGCCAACACAAACAGATGGACAACGTAGTTATTACCTTACAGAGGAATCTGACCATTCCATCACTATATTTGTATTTTGGGGTCATTAGCCAGTCCAATGCAAGTGTATTCATTCAAATTTGGAAGACCGAGTTTGGGAGTAAGGTGGATCAGGTTCGGCAGACAATCATCTTCGGTACACTAAAACTACAGTTACGGAATCTTATCGCCCCGTCTGGATGATGATCCTGAGAAAAAAGCTTTCTCGTTTAAATATCGGCTTTTTCATTTTACCGTAAAAAAGACACCGGAGTGTATGCTGCTCCCTCCTCTCTCTCCCTCCCCCGTGGTGCGTGCCCTGCGTGCGTGCGTGCCGTGTGGTTGGTGTTTTTGGGGGGGTTTTGTGGTGTTTGTGGTGGGGGTGGGGGTGGGTGGGGGGGGGGGTGTGTGTTGTGTGGGGTGTGGGTGTGGTGTGGGTGGTGTGTTTGTGTGTGTGTGGGTGTGCGGTGGGGGTGGTTTTGGTGGTGGTGTGAAAATTTTTTGGTGAGGGTTGTTTTTTTGGGTGGGGTTTTTTTTTTTTGGTGGTGTCACTTTTTTTGCAAAGGGGGTTAATTTTTTGGGTTTTGTTGTGTGTTGTTGGGTTGGGGGGTGCGCCAGTGCCAATTGTTCCCCGGCCCGGGGTTTAAAATTATGGAGGACAAAGAAATTTTTTTTTCCACCATTCATATACCCGGGCAAAAACAACAGGTCAATAAATGGTTTGGGCCCCGGACAAAGACTGGTTTTATATAAATTTTTTTTTGGACAAAAACTGGTTTTCACCTATTTTTTAAAAACGGGGGGTATACAAAAAATTTTTCCCTTCTAACCAAGGAAAATCAATCCCCCGGGAAAAGACAAATGCACCTTGCTCCCGGTATGGAAAGTCAAAGGGACCCGGAAAAACAAGTGCACCTTGCTCACCCCCGGGATGGAAAGTTTAAAGGGACCCGGTACAAAGACAAGTGCACGCTTGCTCACCGGTATGGAAAGTCAGGTAGGTACCCGGTACAAAGACAAGTGCACGCTTGCTCACCGGTATGGAAAGTCAGGTAGGTACCCGGTACAAAGACAAGTGCACGCTTGCTCACCGGTATGGAAAGTCAGGTACCCGGTACAAAGACAAGTGCACGCTTGCTCACCGGTATGGAAAGTCAGGTAGGTACCCGGTACAAAGACAAGTGCACGCTTGCTCACCGGTATGGAAAGTCAGGTAGGTACCCGGTACAAAGACAAGTGCACGCTTGCTCACCGGTATGGAAAGTCAGGTAGGTACCCGGTACAAAGACAAGTGCACGCTTGCTCACCGGTATGGAAAGTCAGGTACCCGGTACAAAGACAAGTGCACGCTTGCTCACCGGTATGGAAAGTCAGGTAGGTACCCGGTACAAAGACAAGTGCACGCTTGCTCACCGGTATGGAAAGTCAGGTACCCGCGAAAAACACGAGTGCACACTTGCTCACCGGCCGGTATGGAAAGTCAGGTACCCGGTACAAAGACAAGTGCACGCTTGCTCACCGGTATGGAAAGTCAGGTAGGTACCCGGTACAAAGACAAGTGCACGCTTGCTCACCGGTATGGAAAGTCAGGTAGGTACCCGGTACAAAGACAAGTGCACGCTTGCTCACCGGTATGGAAAGTCAGGTACCCGGTACAAAGACAAGTGCACGCTTGCTCACCGGTATGGAAAGTCAGGTAGGTACCCGGTACAAAGACAAGTGCACGCTTGCTCACCGGTATGGAAAGTCAGGTACCCGGTACAAAGACAAGTGCACGCTTGCTCACCGGTATGGAAAGTCAGGTAGGTACCCGGTACAAAGACAAGTGCACGCTTGCTCACCGGTATGGAAAGTCAGGTACCCGGTACAAAGACAAATGCACACTTCAGCCCCGGCCTTCGACCTTTGTCTGACACTTATACCGGAAATACCTTTGCCTGACACTTATACCGGAAATATTTGGTTCCGCCGCTGCACGGTCAGTCCATGTTTCTTTTTCTTTAGGTTTGAGTCAGTTGCGTGCCAGACAAACTGTGTTAGTTGGAGAATAACGGTTTGAACGGCGAAGATAGTGACACGAAACAAAATCACATCGGTGAATCACAGACAGACCCAAGTCGGTGATGCATCAATTTTCTTCTACCCCCAGCATTATCGTGTCCCTAGTTTCTCTTAATATGGGCCCCATGGGACGAAGGGGGGGGGTGGGGGAGGGGGGGGGGGGGGGGGGGGGGAGGAGGGGGGGGGGGGGACGGGGGGGGGGGTACGGGGGGGGGGGGGGGGGGGGGGGGAGGAACTGGGGGGCAGAAAAGGTTTTTGGGGTTTTGGGGGACCGGGGAGCCGGGGTCCCAGACTTTCCAACGGGGGAAAAAAAGGGGGGTTTAAAAACGTCTGATTGCCCAAAATTTGTAGAGTTACAAAATTTTGTTCACACAAGCACTAATTATATAGTCTAACACGTAATTGTAAGTATGGGCCCTTTTTACCAAGAAGCCCTTGGAAGCAGCACGAAAGGCTCATAAAGAGTAATTTTGTGCCCCATAATTACTAAATTTTGTTTCTTTTGACGCAAGTAAGTTGGGGACGTGTGTGGGGGTTGGGGGTGGTGTGGGGTTTTGTGTGTGGTTTTGCCTGTGTGTGTGTGTGTTGTTGGGGTGTGTGGGGTGGGGTGTGGGTGTGTGTGTCCTTTTGTGTGTGTGGGTTTTTGGGGGTTTTGTGTGTGTGTGTGGGGGTGGTGGGGAGAGGTTTGGTTTTGTTGTGTGTTGTTGTGTTTGTGAAGAGGGTTTTTGTGTGTGTGTGTGTGTGTTTGGTGTGTGTGTGTGTGTGTGTGTGTGTGTGTGTTGTGTGGTGTGTGTGTTTGTGTGTGTGGGGTGAATGTGTGTGTGTTTTGTGTGGTGTGTGTGTGTGTGTGTGGGTGTGTGTGTGTGGTTTTGTGGTGGGCCCATGTGTTTGTGTGTTGTGTGTTGTGTTTTGGGATTTCTGCGGGGGGGGGGGGGGGGGGGGGGGGGGGGGGGGGGGGGGGGGGGGGGGGGGGGGGGGGGGGGGGGGGGGGGGGGGGGGGAAGGGTTTTTTTGTTTATAAAATGGTTTGAGGGGGTGAGGGGGGAGGAAGTATTTAAATTTTTTTATTTGCCCCCAAGTGGCGGGGGGGGGGGGGGTGGGTTCACCCATCAGCCCGCAAGGCGGGGAAACAGGATAAGAAGAGACTCAAGCAGCGGCGAATGATGAAGGAAGCTGGCTGCTGACAGGCGGTGACATTTCAATCTTCAACAACGAAAGTCAGCCCCGCCCCTCCATCCTCCCCCTGCCCCTCCCCCTCTCCCCCCCTCTCCCCATCCCTCCCACTTCCGCAGCTGACACCAAATGACATGAGGCACCCTCACACGCCGCATCGTGTCTGTCTGTCTGTCTGTCTGTCTGTCTGCCCCTTCTCAAGCTCACAAACAACCGACATTAGGCACTGTTCACACCCTACGCTTAATACGTCGTGTCACACGCCGCGTCTAGTCTGTCTGTCCCGTCTAAAGTTCACAAGCAAGAGACAGTAGGCACTGTTCACACCCTACGCTTAATACGTCGTGTCACACGCCGCGTCTAGGGCTGTCTGTCTGTCCCGTCTAAAGTTCACAAGCAAGAGACAGTAGGCACTGTTCACACCCTACGCTTAATACGTCGTGTCACACGCCGCGTCTAGTCTGTCTGTCTGTCCCGTCTAAAGTTCACAAGCAAGAGACAGTAGGCACTGTTCACACCCTACGCTTAATACGTCGTGTCACACGCCGCGTCTAGTCTGTCTGTCCCGTCTAAAGTTCACAAGCAAG
>JABMCL010003868.1:0-23674 GCA_018857735.1 Alviniconcha marisindica | reverse complement strand
AATTTTTAAAAAAAAAAACCCAAAAAAAAAATTTTTTAAAAAAAAAAGAAAAAAAAAGGAAAAAAAAAACCCCCCCAAAAAAAAAAAAAAACCCCCCCCCGGGGCCCCCCAAAAAACCCCCAAAACAAAAACCCAAAAAACCAACCCCCCCCCCCCAAAAAAAAAAAATTCAACCCTTTTCCCCCCCCCAAAATTTTAAAAGGAAAAAAAAAAAAGGGTTTTTTTAAAATTTTTTTTTTTTTACGGGGGTTTTTGGGGGGGGCCGGAAAAAACCCCCCCCCCCCCCCCCTTTTCCCCCCCTCCAAAGGGGGGGGTTTAAAAAAAAATTTTTTTTTTTAAAAACCGGTTTTTTTCCAAAAAAACCCCCAAAAAATTTTTTTCCATTTTTTTAAAAATTTTTTAATTTTTTTTTTTTTTTTTGGGAATTTTAAAAATTCCCCTTTTTTCCCCCCGGGGTTTTTTTTTTTTTTGGGTTTTTTTTTTTTTGGGGTTTTGGGAAAAAAAAAAAAAAATTTCTTTAAAAATTTTTTCCCTTTTTTTTTTTTTTTTTTAAAAAAAAATTTTTTAATTTGGCCAAAAAAAATTTTTTTAAATTTTTTTTTTAAAAAAAAAGGGGGGGTTTTTAAATTTTTGGGGTTTTTTGGCTAATTTTTTTTTTTCCCCTTTTAAAATTTTTTTAAACCCCTTTTTTTTTTTTTAAAAATTTTTCCCAAAAAGGGGGAAATTTTTTTTTTAAAAAAATTTTTAAAACAAAATTCCCCCCCTTTTTTTTCCCCCCAAAAAAAGTTTCCCCCAAAAAAAAAAAAACCCTTTTTTCCCCCCCCTTTTTTTCCCCCCCCCTTTTTTTTTTTCCCTTTCAACCCCGGGGGGCCAAAAAAAAAAAAATTTTTTAATTTAAAAACCCCCCCTTGCTAAAATTTTTTTTCCCGGGGAAAAAAAAACCCCCCCCCCAAACCCCCCCCCCCCCCGGGGGGCCCGGGAAAGGGGGGGGTTTTTTTTGGGGGGGTTTTTAAAGGGGTAAATACCCCCCCCCAAACCCCCCCCCCTTTTCCCCCCCCAAAACCCCAAAAAACCAAAAAAAAAATTTTTTTTCCCCCCCCCAAAAAAAAAAAAAAAAATTTTAAAATTTTTTTTTTAAACCGCCCCCCCCCTTTAACCCCCCCAAAAACCAATTTGGGTTTTAATTTAAAAAAAAAAAAAAAAAAAAAAAATTTCCAAAAAAAAAGGGGGAAAAACCAAAAACCCCCAAAAAATTTTGGCTGGTTTCCTTTTTAAAAAAAAAAAAAAAAAAAAAAATTGGAAAAATTTTTAAAAAAAAAAAGGGGGCCCAAAACAAAAAAAAATTTTCCCCCCCAAAAAAATTAACCCCCCAAAAAGGCCCCCCCCGGCCCAACTTTTTTGGCAAACCCCCCCCCCTTTTTTAAAAACCCCCCCCTTTTTTTTTCCCCAAAAAAAAACCCCCCCCTTTTTTTAAAAAAAAAAAAGGGGGGGTTTTTTTTTGGGGGAAGGAAAGGGGAAAAAAAAAATTAAAAACCCATTCGGCCCCCAAAAAAGCCAAAACTTTCCCCCAAAATTTTTTTATTTCCCAAAACATTTCAAAAAATTCTAAAAACATTTTTTTTGTTTTGAAAAACCCCAATTTTTTTTTAAAATTTTTTAAAAAAATCAAACAAAAATTTTTCCCGTTGGCTTTGTTTTTGTAACTTTTTATTTGGTTGTCCTATTTTAAAAAAACCCCTTTTTTCCCTTTTTGGAATTTTTCCCCAAAATTTTTAAAAATTTAATTTTAAAAAAACCTCCCAAATTTTCCATTTTAAAAAACGTGAAAGAAGGGCCCTTTTTTGAAAAAAATTTTTTTTTAAAAAAGGGCTTTTTTTCCTCTTTTGAAAATTTAAAAACTTAAACAAAACCCAAAAAAAACCCAAAAAAAAAAAATTTTTTTCCCACAAAAGCCCCCTTTTGTTTTTTTTAAAATTTTTGGGGGGGGGAAACACCCCTTTTTTAACTTTTGGGGGAAAAAAAAACCCCCCTGCGTTTTTTTTAAATGAAAAAAAATTTTCCGTTATTTTTTTTTTGAATATTTTTCCCTCAAAACCGGTGTAAAAATTTCAGGAAAGCTAAAACCTTTTTAAAGTTTAAGAAAAAAAAACATTTTTAATGTTTTTTTTTTTTTCCCCCCCCAAACCCCCCTTCAAATTTTCATAAAAAAACATTTCCCAAAAAAAAATTTAAAGAGATTTTGTTTAAAAACGAATTTTTTTTTTCCCCATTCTTAAATTTTTTGTTATTTTTGGGGGGTTTCCTTTTTGTTTTTTTTAAATTTTGGTTTTTCTTTAAAAAAGCGGGAGAACCCTTTTCTTTTTGAAAATTTAAAGTCACCCGTTTTTAAATTTTTTTTAAAAACCTTTTTTTAAACCAAGCAAATTTCCATTTTTCCCCCTAAAAAAATTTTTAAGGTTTTTTACCCCTTTCCACTTTTTTTAAAAAAACGGCCCTTTCCCTTTTTAAAAATTGTATTTTTTTCCTTTGGGGTTAAATTGAAAAAATTTTTAAACCATTATTTAAAAGGCCTAAAATTTTTTTAAACAAAATTCCCCCCTTACAAAGGTTTCTTAAAAATTTTTTTTAAAATGAAATTTTAAAAAAAATTTAAAAAAATTTTCCCAACCCAAATTAATGCTTTTTTTTTTTTTAAAACCCCAATCAAAATTTTTAAAAGGGGGCACGGGGAAAAAAGGTGTTTTTCCTTTTTGGGGGGTTTTTTTCCCAAAAAAATTTTTGTAAATTTTTTCCTCCTTTGGGAAAAGGGGCTTTAAAAGTTTTTTTTCAATTCCCACCTTTCCCTTTTAAAAAAAACCCAAAAAATTAAAAAAAAAATTTAAAATTTTAAACTTTTTTAAAAATTTAAAATTTCCCCGGGGGGGGTTTTCCCCAAAGGGGGTTTTAACCTTTTTAAACCTTTTTTTTTCCCTTTTTTGAAAAAAAAAAAGGGGACTTTTGGTTGTTGGGGGGGAGGGAGGAAAAAAAAAATTTTCTTTTTTTTTTTCCTCCCCCTTTAATCCTTTCCATAATTTATTTTTTTTTTGTTTTTTTTTTTTTTTTTTTTTTAAATAAAAAAAATGTTGGAAAAGGGATTGTTTTTTTAAATTGAATTCCCTTTAGGGCTTTACCTTTTCCCCTTTTTTTAAAAAAGGGGCCGGGGGGGGTTTTTTTGGGTTTTTGGAAAATTTCAAAAAATTTTTTTTTTTTTTGGGAAAAAAAAAAAAGGGGGGTTTTTTTTTGGGGGGAAATGATTTTTTTTTTTTTTTTTTTAAAAAAAAAAGGGGGGGGGGAAAATTTAAAAATTTTTTTTTAAAAATTTAAAAAAAAAAAACCCCTTTTTGTTTTTAAAACCAATGGGGGAAAAAAAAAGGGGTTTTATTGGGGGGGGGGGCCCCCCCTTTTTTAAAATTTTTTTGGGAATTTTTTTTTAAAAAGGGGGGGGTTTTGGGGGCCCCCCTGGGTTTTGGGAAAAAAAATTTGGGGGGGGGAAAAAAAATTTTTTTTAAAAAAAAAAAAATTTTTTTTTGGGGTTTTTTTTAAAAAGGGGGGGGGGGGTTTTTTGGGGGAAAAGGGTTTTTGGGAAAAGGGGAAAAATAAAAAAAAAAAAATTTTTGGGAAAAAGGGAAAAAAACCCAAAAATTTTTTTTTTAAAAAAAATTTTTTTTTTTTAAACCCTTTTGGGGGGAAAAAAAAAAATTTTTTTTTTTAAAAAATTTTTTGGGGGGAAAGGGGGGAAGGGGGGGGGAAAAAATTTTTAAAAAAAAGGGCCAAAGGGGGGGTTTTTTAAAAACCCCTTTTTAAAAAAAAAAACCCCCCCAAAAAAATTATTAACGGGGGTTTTTTTCCAAAAAAAAGGGGGAAAAAAAAAGGGGGGGGGAAAATTTTTTTTGGGGGAAAAAAAAAGGGGGGGGGGGAAAAAAAAAAAAGGTTTTTTTTTTTTTGGGGGTTTTTTTTTAAAATTTTTAAAAACTTTCCCTTTGTGTTTTTTTTTTTTTTTGGGGGGGGGTTTTTTTGGGGGGTTTTTTTTAAAAAGGGGGGAAAAGGAAAAAAAAAATTTTTTTTTTTTTAAAAATTTTTTTTTTAAAAATTTAAAAAGGGGGGGGCCCGGGCCCAATGCCAAAAAAGGGGGGGAATTTTTTGGGGGGGCCCCCCTTTTTTTAAAAAGGGGGGGAAGGGTTTTTTTGGGGGGGTTTGCCCCAAAAATTTTTTAAAAAAAAGGGAAAAAATTTTTAAAAACCCCAAAAAATTTTCAAAACCCCGGGGAAAAATTTTTTTTAAAATTGGGTTTTTTGGGAAAAAAAAAGGGTTTAAAAATTTGGATTTTGTTAAAGGGGGAAAAAAATTTTTTCCAAAATGTTTTTTTTTTAAAATTTTTTTTTTGGGGGAAAATTTTTTAAAAGGGTTTTTGGGTTTTTAAAATTTTGTTATTTTTTTTTTTTTTTTGGGGGGGGGTTTTTTTTGGTTTGGGGGTTTTTTTCCCCCCCTCCCCCCAAAAAACCCCTTTTTTCCCCCCAAAAACCCAAAGGAGGGGGAAAGCGGGGGGCCAAAAAAAAAAATTTTTTTTTTTAAAATTTTTTGGGGGGAAACTTTTTGGCCCTGGGGTTTTTTTTGGGGGGGGAAAAAAAAAAAGGTTTTTTTTTTTTTTAAAAACCTTTTCCCCCCCTTTTTTTTTTTTTTTTTTTTTTAAAAAAAATTTTTTTTTTTGGGTTTTCCCCGGAAGGGGTTGGGGTTTTTAAAAGGGGGTTTTTTTGGTCAAAACCCCGGGAATTTTTTTTTTTTTTTTTTTTTTTTTTTAAAAAAAATTTTAAATTTTTTTTAAAAGGGGGGGGAAAAAAAAAAAGGGGGGAAAAAGGGTTTTTTCCCCCGGGGGGGGGGAAAAAAGGGGCCCTTTTTTTTTTTTTTGGGGGGGGGGTTTTTTAAAATTGGGGTTAAAGGGGGGGGGGTTTTTTTTTCCCCAAAAAACCCCCAAAAACCCCCGTTTTTTGGCCCCCCCCGGGGGAAAAAAAAAGGGGGGTTTTTGGGGGGGGGGGGGGGTTTTGGGGGGGGGGGGGGTTTTTTTTAAACTTAAAACCTTTTTTTAAAAAGGGGGGGGGGGCCCCCCTTGGGGCCCCCTTTTAAAAAAAAGGGGGTTTTTGGGGGGGAAAAAAGGGGAATTTTAAAAAAATTTTGGGGGAAAAAAAAACGGGAAATTTTTTTTTTTTTGGGGGGGGGAATGGGGGGGAAAAAAAAAAAAAAAAATTTTCCCCCGGGGTTTTTGGGGGGGTTCCCCGGGGCCCCCCCCTTTTTTTTGGGGCAAAAAAAAAATTTTAAAACAAAGGGGTTTGGGGGAAAAAACCCCCGGGGGGGCCCCCCCCCCTTTTTTTTTTAAAAAAAAAACCCCCCCCCCAAAAAAACCCAAAAAAGGGGGGGGGTTTTTTAAAAACCTTTTTTAAAAAAAAATTTTTTAAAAATTTTTAAAAATTTTGGGAAAAAAAAAATTTTTCCCCCCCCAAAAAAACCCAAAAAAAAAAAAACAAAAAAAAATTTTGAAAAAAGGGGGGGGCCAAAAAAAACCAATTTTAAAAAAAAAGGGGGGGGAAAACCCAAAGGAATTTTTGGGGGTTTTTTTTTTTTTCCCCTTTTTTTTTTAAGGAAAAAAAACCCCCCCCTTCCAAACCTTTTTTTTTTTGGGGGGGGTTTGAAAAGGGGGGCCAAAAGGCCGGGGGGGTGGGGGGGGGCCCCCAAAAAATTGGTTTTTCCCCAAAAAACCCCCCCCCCAAAAAAAAAATTTTTAAAAAAGGGTTTTTTAAAATTGGGGGGGTTTTTGGGGGGGGGGTTTTGGGGGGTTTTTTTTTAAAAAGGGGGGGGTTTTGGTTTGGTGAATGTTTGTTTTTGTTTTGGGGGTGGGGGTTTTTTAAAAAAAAAAAATTTTTTTGGGGAAATTCCTTTCCCTGTAAATTTTTTCCCCTTTCCTTTTTTTTTTGGGTCCCCCAAGGTCCCCCCTTTTTTTTAAAAAAAATCTTTTGTGGAGGGGAAAATTTTTTGGGCCTCCATTAAAAAAAGGGGATGCATTTTTTTTTTTTGGGTTTCAAGGACGGGGGAAATTTCCGGGGGGGGACATGTTGAATTTTTTTTTTGTAAAGTTACTTCTTTTGGGGCCCATTTTGTTCCCTTGTCATTTCTTTTGTTGTTAGAAGGTTGAAAAGGTTTTAGGGTAAAACCTCCCTGAAAGGAAAAGTTTAAAAACCCCCTAAAAAAAAGAAACCCCCTGGGGGAATTGAAAGGGCATTCTTTGTGAATCCCCCTGGGTTGGGGCCGGGTGAACACCCCGGGAGGAACAAAAATGGTCCCTTAAAACCCCCCCCAAAATTTCGGGGAAGAATGGAAAAAATGCCCCCCAAAACGGGCCCAAACGGTGGAAACCCAATTTTAATTTTTTGGGGACAAAACTGAAGTGTAACCCCCCGAGGAAAAATGGGTGTGAATCCCCCAAATGCAGGGGTTTGGCCCCAAAGTGTAAATTTTGTCGGAGGGGAAAAATGTAATAAAATTTAAAAAATTTTGGTCCAAGGGAATTTTCCCCTGGGGGGAAAATTTTTGGGTGTCTATGACGGGCGGAAGAACAGGTAAATTGTCTCCAACGTTAAAAAACTGGTAACCATTTCCCCCTGGGGGCAAGACGGGTTCCCTGTGAACCCCAACCGGGAAAGCGGGTCCCCTTTAAACAAAAGGGTTTTAAAAGGCCGTCCGGTAACTCCCCCCAAAAGAGAAGCCGGGAACCCTTCCTCCCCAAATCCCTTACATGAAAACTCCCCCCGTGGGAAAAATGTTGTGTATGACATGTGTTTGACATTTTTGTTGTTCTCTGATGGTGACAGTTACTTTCTGTTGTGTATGACATGTGTTTGACATTTTTGTTGTTCTCCAGTGGTGACAGTTACTTTCTGTTGTGTATGACATGTGTTTGACATTTTTGTTGTTCTCCAGTGGTGACAGTTACTTTCTGTTGTGTATGACATGTGTTTGACATTTTTGTTGTTCTCCAGTGGTGACAGTTACTTTCTGTTGTGTATGACATGTGTTTGACATTTTTGTTGTTCTCCAGTGGTGACAGTTACTTTCTGTTGTGTATGACATGTGTTTGACATTTTTGTTGTTCACTGATGGTGACAGTTACTTTCTGTTGTGTATGACATGTGTTTGACATTTTTGTTGTTCTCCAGTGGTGACAGTTACTTGCTGTTGTGTATGACATGTTGACGTTTTGTTGTTCTCTGATGGCGACAGTTTCTTGCTGTTGTGTATGACATGTGGTTGACATTTTGTTCTTTGATGGGGACAGTTGCTTACTGTTGTGTACGACATGTGTTTGACACTTTTGTTGTTCTTCAGTTGTGACAGTTACTTGCTGTTGTGTATGACGTGTTTGACGTTTTGTTGTTCTCTGATGGTAACAGTTGCTTACTGTTGTGGATGACATTTTGTTGTTTTCCAATGGTGACAGTTGCTTGCTGTTGTGTACAACATGTGTTTGACATTTTTGTTGTTCTGTGATGGTGACAGTTTCTTGCTGTTATGTATGACATGTGTTTGACATTTTGTTGTTCTCCAATGGGGACCAAATTGCTTGCTGCTGTGTGCGACATGTGTTTAACATTTTGTTGTTCCATGATGGTGACAGTTTCTTGCTGTTATGTATGACATGTGTTTAATATTTTGTTGTTCTCCGACTGTTACAGTTGCTTGCTGTTGTGTACAACACGTGGTTGACATTTTTGTTGTTCTCCGACTGTTACAGTTGCTTGCTGTTGTGTACGACACATTCTCCAACCTTGAAAAGTCCAAGCTGCGCGCTCTGTTTCTCCACAAACGAGAGGCATGCATGCATGCTTTCCGTCTGCTGGTCACTACCAAGGTATGTACAGGCATGACAGTTGTCCCTGTTTTCTTGGAAATCCTCTTTTCTTTTCCTTTGCCTAAAATCTTTTTTCTTTTTTTCTTTTCTTCACTTATGCATCTGAAGTCCTCTGCTTTAGATATATATATATGAAGAATGTAGGAGAAGTTCCTTCAGCAAAAACTTTAAGCAGTTGATTAAATTGTCTGTAAAAGAAGAAAAGACTGGGACAGGTGGCCTTTTGTTAATGTTTTATTAACAGATTTGTATGTAGGTCAGGAGTGTCACTGTGTGTGCTTAAGTGTGTGTGCGTGCGTGTGCATGTCTGTATATGTGTGTGCATGCATGTGTGTGTTTGCAAATGTTTATGTTTCTGAATGTGATTCATGTGCAGTTTTTTGGTCATTTTTCGTGAATTTCATTGACAAAAGCTCAGAAGTTCACCAAGTAGAACAGGGTTGGAATTTTGCACATATATATGCAATCCTTTTTCCCAAACACATATTGTGGGTAGCTTTGCTGCCATACTGGCAGATGCCATCCATCTTTGACCATGTGGCACAACACTGGTGCAGCTGCTGCAGCTGTACCCAAGGAAAGCGGAAGGTGAACCCAGTTCCCCACAATGGGTTATCATAACCTGGACAAGAAGTTAAGGATTCTGTTTGAGATCATTAAGACAGACACACTCCTTGAAAGAACCGCCTGTAATTAATGTGACATGTGTACGTAGCCTGCAGCTGTTAAATATTTGCTTCTTGAAACTGATTCCTTTCTCCCTTTGCTTTTGCCCATTCTCTTTGTTGCCAGTTTCGTTTAGTGATGACTGATTGGATGTGACCTCCATCATGAATATATTCTTGAGAATGGCCCATTGCCAGTTGTTAAGAGTAACAAGGAGAGTTAGAGATTAGAGACTGTGCCAGTTGTTGACAGTAACAAGGAAGGTTAGAGATTAGAGACTGTGCCAGTTGTTGACAGTAACAAGGAGGTTTAGAGATTAGAGACTGTGCCAGTTGTTTACAGTAACAAGGAGGTTTAGAGATGAAAGACTGTAACAGTTGTTGACAGTAACAAGGAGGTTTAGAGATCAGAGACCATGCCAGTGTTGACAGTAACAAGGAGGTCTAGAGATCAGAGACCATGCCAGTTGTTGACAGTAACAAGGAGGTTTAGAGATCAGAGACTGTGCCAGTTGTTGACAGTAACAAGGAGGTTTAGAGAAAGACTGTGCCAGTTGTTGACAGTAACAAGGAGGTTTAGAGAAAGAGACTGTGCCAGTTGTTGACAGTAACAAGGAGGTTTAGAGAAAGAGACTGTGCCAGTTATTGACAGTAACAAGGAGGTTTAGAGAAAGAGACTGTGCGTTATTGACAGTAACAAGGAGGTTTAGAGAAAGAGACTGTGCCAGTTATTGACAGTAACAAGGAGGTTTAGAGAAAGAGACTGTGCCAGTTATTGACTGTAACAAGGAGGTTTAGAGAAAGAGACTGTGACAGTTGTTGACAGTAACAAGGAGGTTTAGAGATCAGAGACCATGCCAGTGTTGACAGTAACAAGGAGGTTTAGAGAAAGAGACTGTGCCAGTTATTGACAGTAACAAGGAGGTTTAGAGAAAGAGACTGTGCCAGTTGTTGACAGTAACAAGGAGGTTTAGAGAAAGAGACTGTGCCAGTTATTGACAGTAACAAGGAGGTTTAGAGATCAGAGACTGTGCCAGTTGTTGACAGTAACAAGGAGGTTTAGAGAAAGAGACTGTGCCAGTTGTTGACAGTAACAAGGAGGTTTAGAGATCAGAGACTGTGCCAGTTGTTGACAGTAACAAGGAGGTTTAGAGATCAGAGACTGTGCCAGTTGTTGACAGTAACAAGGAGGTTTAGAGAAAGAGACTGTGCCAGTTATTGACAGTAACAAGGAGGTTTAGAGATCAGAGACTGTGCCAGTTATTGACAGTAACAAGGAGGTTTAGAGATCAGAGACTGTGCCAGTTATTGACAGTAACAAGGAGGTTTAGAGATCAGAGACTGTGCTTTCAACTATTATCCCCTCTTTCTATTTAACATGTTTGCCGGCCGACTGTGAGAAATCTAAATGCATGGGTGTTTGGCTTTTTGCAGAACAACCAGCATCTTTATTTGCGGCATTTTGTTGGCATGATGCGCTACTTTCACCCCAGCAAGAGTGAGTAATGGTGACACAAGTTTGGTGGTGGCTGGTCCCCCTATACATTTACCTCCTTTTGCGTGTGTGTTTTGTGCACACGTGTGTGGGTGTGGGTGTGCATGTATGTGTGCGTGCGTGTGTGCATGCATGTATGTGTTTGTTCATGTGTTGCATGTATATACGATTTTATTGCGTGCATATGCACATATGTGTGTTGAGTGTCAATGTTTTGTGTATGTATGCATGCGTGTGTTTGCTTACATGCCTGTGTGTGTGCTTGTGTATGTGTGAAGTGTGTATGTGTGAAGTATGTATGTGTGAAGTGTGTATATGCTGTGTGTATATGTGTGTATGATTGCTTACCCATCTGTGTGTGTGTGTGTGTGTGTGTGTGTGTGTGTGTGTGTGTGTGTGCATGCTTGTGTGTTATTATGAAAATAAATAAAAATCTGTGCGTACATGTACAGTACAAAAAGCAAATGTTTAGAGATTCTGCTGGCAAGCTGTTTATTCTGTTTCCAGTTTGGTGCAGGAGAGTGAAGTGCTATGAAGGATATGTATTTAGAACAGCAGAAGCATGTTAGTGGCTGACTGGCCCCTGAAGGCCACAGTTAAGATGGTTGTGGAGGCGGAGGGGGGCCCTTGGAGAGTAGAGGGAGGGTTGGTTTCAGGTAGGAAGAGGTGAAAGTAGACATAATGTATTCAGATGGATCAGGGAGGCGAATTCAGTATGAACTAGGCCCACCACCTTTTTTTTTCTTACACACTACGTAACCTTGAAAGCATGAACACAAAAATGCATACACACACATGCACACACCCCCACACACACAACACACACACACCACAACACACACACACACAAACACACACCACAGCTCTTCACACACACACACACACAACACACACACCAACAACAATACCCCCACCCCCACACCCAAAAAGCAATAACAGCAACAGTAAAACACCAAAAACAATCTAAAAATAAAAAAATCTAAAAATAAAAGAATGACTGCTAGCCTAGTAAAACACTTAATTTCCAACCAACACGGTGGGGGGGGGGGGGGGGGGGGAATGGTTGATTTTGTATCGAATTTGTAAACTAAACTGACACCATCCTCCATCAGGCCGCAGAGACTGCTACCTGATGTTCAAGGCCCTGAACCAAAGTCGCACTGGAGGGCTGAACCTGGAGGAGTTCTTCCACATCTACGACGTGGCGGGTCTGCAGTGGAGTGTGAGTACTGACTGGCTAACTTGTCCGCAGGCACCGGTGGCGTGCATGATGCTGAACCCGCTGGCCTGACAAGCAGCCTGCCGGGGGCTTGGTCTCGGGCAGAGGCACCGAGAAACAAAGTCACTTGCGGACTTGTTTACTCGTACGATTCGGGCATATTTTGGACGCCTAAGTTTACAGCATGCAAAATATCCAAAAAATTCAAAACAAATATGATCATAAATATTTCTAGGCATGTTTTGTGGTTTGTTTGTTTTCCAGTCCAAAATATGCCCAGTTCTGGGCTTTTTGGTGGCACATGTGTAAGTCTCACGACTTCTCGCTGCCGTAGTGTCAGCTTCTGTGTTCACTATTGTGCTGCATATAGTCTTGGCAGTTCACAGGCAATTCAAGCAAGGCTTGTATTTCTGCTGCAAAGTATGAGCCTTCATCATTTTTCTGGAAGCTGTGTTGAAATTATTTTTAGATTATTTTCAGTGAGAAAAAGCCCAGAACTGGGCATATTTTGGACTGGAAAACAAACAAACCACAAAACATGCCTAGAAATATTTATGATCATATTTGTTTTGAATTTTTTGGATATTTTGCATGCTGTAAACTTAGGCGTCCAAAATATGCCCGAATCGTACGAGTAAACAAGTCCGCAAGTGACTTTGTTTCTCGGTGCCTCTGCCCGAGACCAAGCCCCCGGCAGGCTGCTTGTCAGGCCAGCGGGTTCAGCATCATGCACGCCACCGGTGCCTGCGGACAAGTTAGCCAGTCAGTACTCACACTCCACTGCAGACCCGCCACGTCGTAGATGTGGAAGAACTCCTCCAGGTTCAGCCCTCCAGTGCGACTTTGGTTCAGGGCCTTGAACATCAGGTAGCAGTCTCTGCGGCCTGATGGAGGATGGTGTCAGTTTAGTTTAGTTACAATACTTCAGCATCACCCCCCCCCCCCCCCCCCCCACCCCCGTGTTTGGTTGCTTAGTGTTTTATATGCTAGCAGTCATTCTTTTATTTTAGATTTTTTTATTTTTTTTTAAAATTTTTTTTGGTGTTTTAAATGTTGCTGTTATTGTTTTTTTGGGGGGTGGGGGTGGGGGGTAGTGGTGGTTGGTGTGTGTGGTGTGTGTGTGTGTGTGTGGAGGGGAGATGGTGTGGGTTGTTGTGGGGTGTGGGGGTGTGGTGTGTGTGTGGTTTGTTGGGTGTGCATTGGTGTATTATGTGTTTTTATGTTTCAAGGTTACGTTTGTGTGTTAAAAAAAAAAAAGGGGTGGGTAGTTCATACTGAAAGTTCTCCTCCCTGATCTCATCTGAATACATTATGTCTACTTTCACCTCTTCCTACCTGAAACCAACCCTCCCTCTACTCTCCAAGGGCCCCCCTCCGCCTCCACAACCATCTTAACTGTGGCCTTCAGGGGCCAGTCAGCCACTAACATGCTTCTGCTGTTCTAAATACATATCCTTCATAGCACTTCACTCTCCTGCACCAAACTGGAAACAGAATAAACAGCTTGCCAGCAGAATCTCTAAACATTTGCTTTTTGTACTGTACATGTACGCACAGATTTTTTTTTTTTTTTCTTTAATAACACACAAGCATGCAAACACACCCACACACACACACACACACACACACACACACCCCACAGATGGGTGGGTTCATACCCCACATATACACACAGCATATACACACTTCACACATACATACTTCACACATACACACTTCACACATACACAAGCACACACACAGGCATGTAAGCAAACACACGCATGCATACATACACAAAACATTGACACTCAACACACATATGTGCATATGCACGCAATAAAATCGTATATACATGCAACACATGAAAAAAAAAAAAAAAACCCCCCCCCCCCCCCCCCAAAAAACCCCCCCCCCCAAAAAAAAAAAAAAAAAAAAAAGGGGAAAAACCACCCCAAAAGGGGAAAAAAAAAAAAAAAGGGGGGAAAAAACCCTTAAAGGGGGGGGGGGGAAAAAGGGGCCCCCCCCCCCAAAAAACCCCTTTGGGGGAAAAAAAAAAGAAAGGGGGAAATTTTAAAAAACCCTTTTTTTTAAAAAAAGGGTTTTGGGTTTTTTTTTTTCCCCCTTTTTTTTTGGAATTTTTCCCCCCCCCCTTTTTTAAAAAGGGAATTTTTTTAAAAAAAATTTTTAAAAAAATTTTCCTTTTTTTTTAAAAAAAAAAAAAATTTTTCCTAAAACCCCCTTTTTGGGGGGTTTTTAAAAAAACTTTTTAAAAATTTTTTAATTTTTAAAAAAAAAATTTTTTTTTTAAAAAAAAAACCCCCCCCCCAAAATTTTTTTTAAAATTTTTTTTTTTTTTTCCCCCCCTTTTTTTTAAAAAAAAAGGCCCTTTTTTTAAAAACCCCCCTTTTTTTTAAAAAAAAAAAACCCCCCCTTTTTTTTAAAAAAAACCCCCCCTTTTCCAAAAAAAAACCCCCAAAAAGGCCCTTTTTTTTTCCCCTTTTCCCCTAACCCGGGGGTTTTTTTTTTTAAAAAAAAAGGGGGGCCCTTTTTTAAACCCCTTTTTTTGGGGAATTCCCTTTTTTTTTAAAAATTTTTTCCCCCCAAAAAAACCCCTTGTTAATTTTTAAAATAAAAACCCCCCCCCCAAAAAAAAAGGCCAAAACCCCTTTTTTTTTTCCCCCGGGAAAAACCCCCTGGCCCCTTTTTGGGGGTTTTTAAAAATTTTGGTTTTAAAAACCCAAACCCCCTTTTTAAAAAAAAAACCCCCCCCCCCCCCTTTTTTAAAAAAAACCCCCCCTTTCCCAAAACCCCAAAAAAAAAAAAAAGGCCCCCTTTTCCCCTTTTTATTCCCCCCAAAAGGGGCCCCCCCAAAAAAAAAAATTTTTTTAAAAAAAAAGGGGAAAAAAAAAAATTTTTAAAAAAATTTATTAAAAAAAAACCCCCAAAAAACCCAAAAAAAAAAGGAAAAAACCAAAAAATTTTTTTGGAAAACCCAAAAACCGGGAAAAAAACAAGGGGGTTTTTGGGGTTTTTTTTTTTTCCAAAAAAATTTTAACCTTTTTAAAAACCCCCTTTTAAAAGGGGTTTTTGGGTTTTTGGGGGTTTTTTTTTTTTCCCTTTTTTAAAAAAAAAAGGGGGGGGAAATTCCCCCTTTTTTGGGGGGGAAAAATTTCAAATTTTTAAAAAAAAAATTTTTTTTCCCCGGGGGGAAAAAAAAAAATTTTTTAAAAAAATTTTAAAAAAAAAACCCCCCTTTTTTAAAAAAATTTGGGGAAAAAAAAAAAAAAGCCCAAAAAACCCAAGAAAAAAAAAACCTTTAAAAAAAAAAAAAAAAAACCCCCCCACCCCCCCAAAAAAAAAAAACCCCAAATTTTTAAAAAATTTTTAAAAATTTTAAAAAAAAAGGGTTTTTTTTAAAAAAAAAAAAAAAAAAAAGGTTTGGGGAAAAAAAAAATTTTTTTTTTTTAAAAAAAAAATTTGGAAAAAAAAGGAGAAGGGGCCCAAAAAACCCAAAAAGGGAAAAAGGGAAAAATCATTTTTTTTTCAAAGGGAAGGGCAAATATTTAACAGCTGCAGGCTACGTACACATGTCACATTAATTACAGGCGGTTCTTTCAAGGAGTGTGTCTGTCTTAATGATCTCAAACAGAATCCTTAACTTCTTGTCCAGGTTATGATAACCCATTGTGGGGAACTGGGTTCACCTTCCGCTTTCCTTGGGTACAGCTGCAGCAGCTGCACCAGTGTTGTGCCACATGGTCAAAGATGGATGGCATCTGCCAGTATGGCAGCAAAGCTACCCACAATATGTGTTTGGGAAAAAGGATTGCATATATATGTGCAAAATTCCAACCCTGTTCTACTTGGTGAACTTCTGAGCTTTTGTCAATGAAATTCACGAAAAATGACCAAAAAACTGCACATGAATCACATTCAGAAACATAAACATTTGCAAACACACACATGCATGCACACACATATACACAGACATGCACACGCACGCACACACACTTAAGCACACACAGTGACACTCCTGACCTACATACAAATCTGTTAATAAAACATTAACAAAAGGCCACCTGTCCCAGTCTTTTCTTCTTTTACAGACAATTTAATCAACTGCTTAAAGTTTTTGCTGAAGGAACTTCTCCTACATTCTTCATATATATATATCTAAAGCAGAGGACTTCAGATGCATAAGTGAAGAAAAGAAAAAAAGAAAAAAGATTTTAGGCAAAGGAAAAGAAAAGAGGATTTCCAAGAAAACAGGGACAACTGTCATGCCTGTACATACCTTGGTAGTGACCAGCAGACGGAAAGCATGCATGCATGCCTCTCGTTTGTGGAGAAACAGAGCGCGCAGCTTGGACTTTTCAAGGTTGGAGAATGTGTCGTACACAACAGCAAGCAACTGTAACAGTCGGAGAACAACAAAAATGTCAACCACGTGTTGTACACAACAGCAAGCAACTGTAACAGTCGGAGAACAACAAAATATTAAACACATGTCATACATAACAGCAAGAAACTGTCACCATCATGGAACAACAAAATGTTAAACACATGTCGCACACAGCAGCAAGCAATTTGGCCCCCTTTGGAGCCAAAATGTCCCCTTTTTTAAAAAAATTTTTTAAAAAACAAAAAACATTTTTTTTTCCCAAAACACTTAATTTTTCCAAACCCCCAGTCCTGTTCCACGGAAAAAAAAAAACCAAACAGTCTCAAAACCAAGTTTTCCCAAAACGAAAACAACGTTCCAATGCAACCCCTTAAAGAAAAAACCCCCACAAAACACAACAGCAAAAAACTGGCCCCTGAGAAAAAAAAAAACCCCCCCCAAGAAATTTCCCCTCCCCCCAAAAAAAAGTCCCCAAAGGCTTCACCTCGTAAAAAAAATTCAAACCATGTCATCCCAAAACGGTCTTCCCAAAAACCCCCCCCAAAAAAATTCAAAAAACAAAAAAAAACTGTCACCAAAAAAACAAAAAGAAACAATTCTACCCGGGTAACGTACCACTGGGAAAAACAAAAATGTCAAACACTTCTAAAAAAAATAACTTAAATGGAAACCCAAAAAAACAAAACTTCAAACAACAGAAATAATGACCTAAAAAAAAAAAAAATTCAAACCTTCTCACAACAAAAGAACTGTCCCCATGGGAAAACAAAAATTAAACAACTACCCCAAAAAAAAATAACTTACCACAGAAAAACAAAAATTAAAGACTTGTACCAACAAACAACTTACGAGCAAAAAAATAAACAGCTTAAACCCAAAGAACTTCCCACGGCAAAAAATTGTCCATTATACACAAAAAACCTGTCCCTCGGAAAAAAAAAATGCAAACTGCATCAAAACGCAAGAACCGCCCTGGCAAAAAAATCCCCAAACATCTCCCCAAAACGAACGTCCCACGAGAAAAAAAAGGCCAAAAAACTCAACCAAACAAAAAACCCGCCATTAAAACAAAAAGTAACCCAATTTTAGAAACAACAAGCACGCCTGCCAATGGGAAACAAAAAAATGTACCTTCCAATCAACTTTCATTTTCTTCTTTTTGTACAGTGGGGATCTGTGAAGAGAGGTGCCTGCATGAAGAACCACCTCATTTTGTAAGACCTCAGCCCAACACAGGGCTCCCTGCTGAGCTTTAAGGCCAGACACGGTAGTGCAAATCCAACCAAAGTCACATTTTTCAAGATTTGAGATTTTGGCTGATTTTCAGTGTTTTACTAAATAAATAATACATTTTGAGTCAAAAATGGGTTTTATTATGCATAACTTGTCCATAAAGATTGCTTACTGATTCGTTGCTGCCTTTGTTTTGAGCAATTTGGATGAAAATTGGCAATGTCTGGGCCTTGCCAGCAACCGAGGTTTGCTCAGCTCTGAACAAAGTTACCGTAAGGCTGTCCTCTCAAGCCTTCAGTCTGACGAACATGTGGCCGTACTGTGTTGACAATTCCCACACTCAAATGATTGTCACTTGCATCCTTTGACTGCATATTTCTCATCAAAATGAACGTGCACCATTACATATTTGGAAGGTTTCGTTCCAAATCAACCAATCTTTTGCTCCACTGCTATGCTTTTTAGCTTGAGAGGAATACAGGGCTGCCTCTCTTGAAATTTCTGTGTGGAATATTAACTGTGACACGCTGAGTGGCAGCAGTGTTCAGGTGACTAGCAGCTCTGAACCATCTATTAAAGTTGTCCCAAAATGTCTTTTCTCTTCACTGTCTCCTCTAAACAAACTACTTACCAAGGATCATCGGCTCAGTAATCCCACCTCCCCAAAAGAACTCAACTTGAACAGGTACAAAATCTCTTTTCTCTGTCCTTTCCATGCTACCCAACACATTACAAAAGACTGCCTTAGCAAAGGATTATGAAACATGACAGAATTTCCTCTGATGGTGTGTAACTGTGTTTTCTGGCAGGCTTGTTTTCATAACATACAGCTTCATTTCAAGGCTGTCCAAGAGGGGCCTAACTTAACAATAATAATAATGGGTAATTATAGAGCACCTATCCTGCACAGGCCCTAAGTGCTCAAACATTCTTTAAATGTACATGTTTTCAAATTCAATCACACAACCCCACACTCCCCCACACAAAACCCCCCCCAACCCACACACACACACACACACACCACAAAACACCCACACACATAAACACAGTTGTATATCAAGGCGATGGGATGAAGACAAGGTTTTTGAGAGAGTAGTTACTGCAAGAGAGTAGTCAATACCGGCACTGGCCGCTGCAGCTTGAAGCCAACATTGATCAGGGCCACAACAGAGCCAGCACACTGTGCACTGAAACTGCTCCTGGCAGCAGGACCACCACTCTCCACCTTCCCAGGGGAAAGCCAACTGCCGTTGAGCTGCAGTACCCAGCGTACCCACCCCCCTCTTCACTTTCCCAGGGAAAAGCCAAGTAGTCATAGTCTGGTCACACTTAAAAAACATAAGGCCACAAAAAGTACTTGCAAGGTTCATGAGAAAGTAGAGTTCCAAGGAGAGGTAGACGATGAAGAAGAAAGCGTAAAACCGTGACACTGAATAGGCTGGCATCATCACATCCGGGTAGCTGAAAACACACATACAACACAGCTGAAAACTGTTTTCAAAAGGGACATGGCAAATGGAATGCTCAAGAAGAAAAAGAAGCGAGGGCAAACACAACGTGATCCAACAGTGAAGGACTCTGCAAAACTATTCACTCATGCCAGTCCTGGCCACAATGCATGCCACAGGGCAGCAGACCAATGCTTTCAGCTACAAGTCAAGAGTTATTCACAGCTAGAAACAACTCTCAATACTGTCCTCATGAAATATTTGTTGACCAGTCAAGCTTTCACCACTCACTTTGCAGTTGTCAGCAAAATGAACAAACTGATGAAACTGTCTTGGATTGTCTTGAAGTACTGAAACAGTGGAAAGGAAACAGAACGTTAAGCTAAAACATTAACTATGGTCAACATCACAATCAATAAAAGTGCCATAATATCAGAAATCCATTCCATCAACAAGGTTTGTCACCTCTGTCACCTTACAACAGATTCAGCAGTTCAGAAGATGTCAATTGTCATATAGATAAACATTAATTGACATTTTGAATGTTTGTTGTGACCTTGAACACAGCAATCCAATATTTTCACTGAACTCTTTTGCTTATGAAAATCAACTATCAAACTAAGTTTGGTTGCAAGACTCATTAGTTCAGAGGCTATAGTTGAAATGGTCATATTCTGATTATATATGAGCCCTCATTGTGACCTTTACCTTGAAGATAGCAACCCATTTTGTTTGTACAATGCACAGCCTCACAATAAGGCACCATCATACCACATTTGGTTACAAAAGGGTAAGCGGTTCAGAAGATACTGTCTGGACAAAGCTGGACACACAGATGGATAGACAAGACATGGTGGTCCCAGCATACCGCCCAACTTTGTTATGAGTAGTATAATTAAGACAATTGTTCATTAAAGTAAACGGAAATGCTATTGTCTTGTGCTACATACCTGACAACCAGGGATTTGTGAAAACAGGTAAAACCCTGAAACACACAGAAATGCTACTGTTAACACAATTGACTGCTAAAAATCTGAAACACACAGACGCTACTGTTAACACAAGTCACCGCTAAAAATCAGAAACACACACTAATGCTACCGTTAACACATTTACTATTAAAAATCTGGAGCACACACACTCATGGTATTGTTAACATGATTTACTGTTACAAATCTCAAACATGCAAGTGTTGCTGTTAACAGGATTCACTGTTTAAAATGTGAAAAAAGGTGTATGTTTGTTTTTTTGGTGCAATTGTTGAATAAAACCCCTGTATAAAAAATTAAACCATCGCGCCCAAACCAAAAAAGTAGAACTTTTCCATCAATGTTAATCGATTTCTTTCCTTACAAGAAAACCCCCACCTTTAAAAAAAAAGTTTCCCAGAAAAAATTAAAATTTTTTCCCGGTTTTAAAAATTGAAAAATTTTCAAATTTGAAAATTTTGAAGTAGGGATTTTCATCAGGAGTTTTAGTGTTGTTTTTAAATTTTTATTGTCATTTTGCTAAAATTACCATTAACCCCCCCCAAACCCCCCCCCCCCTTTTGTGGAAAAATCACCCCCCAGTTAGGAAGTGTCCCTAAAAAAGCTTTCCCTTTTCCCCCAAGGGCTTTTTTTGGGGCCCTTTTTATTGGGAAAAACCACAGTGCTGTTTAAGGTAAATTTCCCCTTCAAAAAAGTTTTTACCTTTAAAAATTTTTGGGGGCCAAAAAAAAACCCAAAATTATTTTGGGGGGAAAATTTGGCCCTTTAAAAATTTTATTTTTTTCCCAAAAGAAAGGGGGGTTTTTCCCCCCAAAACCATTTTCCATAATCTGCGAATAGATTTTTTTAAATAAACACCGGAAAAAATATTTTTCTTATAAACAAACACCAAACCAAAACCCCCTATTTATAGTCGGTACTTGCATGATTAAAATTTTTTTGAAAATACAAAAAATTCCAAATTTCCTCTAATTTCCTTAAACCGAAAAGGGGTTTAGATTTTTCATGGAGAAGTTTAGCCCTTTTTTTTAAAAAATTTAAGGAAAAAATTTCGGGGAAATTGGGGGGGGGGGGGTTTGTTTTTTTAATTTTTTTTTTTTTTTTTAAAAAAAAAAAATTTCCCCTTTTTAAAAAATTTTTAAAAAAAAATTTAAACCAAACAAAAACCCCTTTTTTCCATTTTTTTAAAAAAATTTTTTTAAAAAACCCCCCCAAAAAAAAATTTAAAAAAAAAAAAAAATTGGGGGGGAAATTTTTTTTAAAAAAACCCGGAAAAAAAGGGGAAAAAAAAGGGGGGTTTTTTTTAAAAGGGTTTTGGAAAAAAAACCCAAAATTTTTCCAAAGGAATTTTTTTTTTTTACCTTTTTAAAACCCCGGGGGGAAAAAAAAAAATTTTTTTTAAAAAAAAAAAAACCCCCCCCCCCCCCCCCAAAAAAAAATTTTAAAAAAAACCCCCCAAAAAAAAAAAAAACCCTGAAAAAGGGGGGCCCAAATTTTTTTTTGGGGTTTTTTAAAAAAGGGGTTTAAAAAATTTTTTTTTTCCCCCTTAAAGGAAAAAAAGGGCTTTTAATTTAAAAAAAACCCCCCAAAAAAAAAAGGGGGGCCCAAAATTTAATTTTTTAAAAAAGGTTTTTTTAAAAAATTTTTTGGGGGGGGGAAAAAATTTGGGGAAAATTTTTTTTAAAAACCCAAAAAAAATTTTAAGGGGGGGTTTTTTGGGGTTTAAATTTTTTTTTTAAAGGAACGGGGGGGGAAAAAAAAAACCGGGGGGTTTTTCCCCAAAAAAAAAATTCCGGGGTTTTTTTTTTTTTTTGGGGGGGGGTTTTTTAAAAAGGGAAAAAAAATTTTTTAAAAAATTTTTTTTGGGTTTTTTTCCGGGAAAACCGGGGGGGTTGTTTTTCCAAAAAAAGGGGTTTTTTTTTTGGGGGGAAAAACCCCCCCCCTTTTTTTTTTTTTAAAAAACCCGGGGAAACGTTTTTTTTTAATTTTTTTCCCCCCCCGGGGGAGAATTTGGGGGTTTTCCCCCCTTTTTTTTCCAAAACCCCGGAAAAAAAAATTTAAATTTTTTTGGGGGGTTTTTTTTTTTGGGGGGGGTTTTCCCGGGGGAAAAAAAGGGGGGGGGGGGTTTTTTCCCGGGGGGGGGGGGTTTTTTGGGGGGAAAGGGGGGTTTAAAACCCTTTGGGGGTTTTAATTTTGGGGTTTTTGGGGCCCAAAAACCCCAAAACCCCCCTTTTTTCCCTTTTTTTTAAAAATTTTTTTTCCGGGGGGAAAAAACCAATTTTTGGGGGGGGGGGGGGGGGGGGGTTTTTTTTAAAAAAAAAAGGGAATTAAAAAAATTTTTTTAAAAAAGGGGGGGGGGGCCTTTTTCCCTTTTTTTTTTTAAAAGGGGGGCCCCCCCAAAAAATTTTTTTTTTAAAAACCCGGGAAAAAAACCCCCGGGGAAAATTTTTTATTTTTTTTTTTTGAAAAAATTTTTTAAAGGGGGGGGAAAAAAAAAAAAGGGGGGGGGGGTTTTTGGGGGAAAAGGGGGGTTTTTTTTGGGGGGGGGCCCCGGGAATGACCGGGGTTTTTTTAAAAAAAGGGGGGGAAAAAAAAAAAAAATTTTTGGGAAAAAAATTTAAAAATTTAAAAAAGGGGGGTTTTTTTGGGGGCCAAAAAAAAAAAAAAAAAAAAATTTTTTTAAAAAAGGGAAAAAAAAAATTTTTTTTAAAAAACCCCCTTTTTTTGGGGGGTTTTTTGGGGGGGGGGTTTTTTTGGGGGGGAAAAAATTTTGGGGGGGTTTTTTTAAAAAATTTTTGGGAAAATTTTTTAAAAAAGGGGGGGGGCCCAAAATTTTTTTTTTTTTTTGGGGGGAAAAGGCCCCCAAACCAATTTTTGGGGGGAAAAAAGGGGGGTTTAAAAAAAAAGGGGAAAAGGAAAAAAAAAAAAAATTTTTTTTTTTTAAAATTTTTAAAACACGGGTTTTTAAAAAAAATTCAAAAAAAAAATTTTTTTGGGGGGGGGGAAAAAAAGGGGGGGGGTTTTTCAAAAAGGGGGTTTTTCCCCCCCAAAAAAAAAAGAAAAAAAATTTTTCCCTCTTTTGGGGGTTTTTTTTTAAAAGGGTTTTCGGGGGAAAAAATTTTTAAAAGGGGTTTTTGGGTTTTCCAAAAAGGGGTTTTTTTTTTTCCGTTTTTTGGGGGGTTTTTTAATTTTTTTTTTTGGGCCCCCCCTTTTTTTTTTTTGGGGGAAATTTTCCCGGGGTTTTGGTTTTTTTTTTTTTTTTGGGGGGGGGTTTTGGGGGAAGGGTTACTTTTTTTCAAGGGGGGGGGGGGGGGAAAAAAAAAGGTTTTTTTTTGAGGGGGGGAAATTTTTTTTTAAAAAAATTTTTGGTTTTTTTTTTTTGGGGGTTTTTTTTGGTTTTTTTTTTTTTTTTTTTTTTAAAAAAATTTTTTTTTGGGGGGGGTTTTTTCGGTTTTTTTTTTAATTTTTTTTTCCCTTTTTTTTTTTTTGGGGGTTTTGTTTAAAATTTTTGTTTTTTAAAATTTTTTTTAAAAAAGGGGGTTTAAAATTTTTTTTTTTGGGGGGGTTTTTTTTTTTTTTGGGGGGTTTTTTGTTGTTTTTGGGCCGGGGGTTTTTTGGGGGGGGGGGAAAAAAAGGGTTTTTGGGGGGGGGTTTTTTTTTTGGGGGGCCCCCTTTTTTTTGGGGGGCCCCCAAGGGGGGGAAAAACCCCGGGGCCCCTTTTTTTGGGGGGGGGTTTTTTTAAAAATTTCCTTTTTTTAAAATTTTTTTAAATTTTTTGGTTTCCGGGGGTTTTTTTTTTTTTTTTAAAAAAATTTTTTTTTTTTTTCCCAAGGGGAAAAATTTTTTTGGGGGGGGTTTTTTAAATTTTTTGGGGGGGGGGAAAAAAGGGGGGGGTTTTAAAAAGGGGTTTTTTTTGGGGGAAAAAAAAAAACCCCCCCAAAAAACCCCGGGGGTTTTTTCCCCCCAAAAATTTTTTTAAAAAAAAAAAAAAGGGTTTTTTTTAAAAAAAAAAGGGGAAGGGGCTGCCCCCTTTTTTAAAAAAATTTTTTTTTTTTTTTTGGGGTTTTTTTTTTTTTCCCCTTTTTTTTTTTTAAACCCCCCCTTTTTTTTTTTAAAAAAAAGGGGAAAAAAAAATTTTAACCAAAAAAAAAAAAAAAAAAAACCCGGGGGGGGGTTTTTTTTTTGGGGGTTTTTTGGGGAAAAGGGGTTTTTTTTGGGGGGGGGGGGGTTTTTTTTTTTGGGTGCCCCCCGGGGGTTTGAAATGTTTTTTTTTTTTTTTTTTCCCCTTTTTTTTTGGGGGGGAAA
>JABMCL010002654.1:7500-16856 GCA_018857735.1 Alviniconcha marisindica | reverse complement strand
TGAAGAAATCCTGGGCCAACAAGTCACTGCAGGACGACAGTTCATCCACTGGAGCGTGACACCGTGACAGCGAGGGGTGAAAGTAGCTGCAGCACAGTTTGGACTCGTCTGTGTGTAACTCTTCCAGCGCCGTCAACCCCTCGAATGATTCCTTGTCGTAGCTGTGCACAGGGTTGGCTCGTATGTCTAGATATGTCAGCTTAGACAAGGGAACGAAAACTTTGTTTTGAATAACCTCAAGACTTACGTTAGTCATGATCAGGCTCCTAACGTTCTGGAGCTCGCCCAAGTTCAGCATGGTAGTAAAGGAACTGTTCAGTGTTTTCGCAAAGGGATTATTGGATAAATTCAAGTATAGTAGTCTCGGTAGTTTATGCAGATTGAGAGAAGCCAGTTCTGTAATAGAATTGAAGCTAAGATCCAAAGTCTGTAACTGGTGTATGTTGGTGAGGTTGACATTGCCAAGATAACAGAATGAGAGATTCAAGAAAGACAGATACTCCATGAAGTGGACGGTTTCCAGAGACACGTTGGAAGCGTGGCTGAGGTCCAAGTAACGAACGTGCAGATGCTGAAGAGGATCAATCATTACTGAACACTTATATGCATGACCTTCGCAGATGCAGCCCTGACTGCAGGTCAAGTGACAAAACCTCTCATCGTCTTTGTTAGGACAGTGATAAATCCCGTCACACACATAGTCCTTGTGAACACAGCTGCCAGTTCCCTGACACCTGTAGTAACCTGGACACGTCATGTTGTGCACGGGGATGTCTTCGTCCTCTCCATACCGGCAGTCCTTTTCCCCGTTGTTGAGGAGAAAGGTCGGGATGCAGTAGCCATCTCTACAAGAGTAAAATCCTTCTCTACATCCGCTGACGGCCTCTTCTAGTCTAGACATACCGTACCCATCCAGTTCCACGCTGGCAGGGGGGTCAAACAGAAAGAATCCTTCCGAATTAGGTGGTAAAATTCTGCAGGAAGTAAAGTAAACAACGTAAAGGGCTGGTATGCAGCCTACGCCCGCACACATGTACTGGCTACCACAAGAAATGCAAGATTCTTCATCGCTCTCGTCGAAACAGTCACTTGTTCCATCACACCTTCTTTCCGCAGGGATCGCTTGCAAGTTTCTGCAGATAAAAGACGAGTTCAACAGAGGAGTGAATTGTGGATGCTGACAGTCCATCTCATCACTGCGGTCAGCACAGTCGTCATTTCCGTCACAGAGCAGCGAGTAATGAACGGCTGGACCGAAACGACATTGGAACAGCGGGAGGTTGTTGGGAGACCAGCCAGAGTTCGAGTCCTCGTCCTGTTGCCCCCAGTGACAGCGATGAAACGTCTGTACAACGGAACCGTCGGGACATTCCTTGGTGGATATCATGTCAGGGGAATAGGACGCTCTTGGTAAGCTTACACCGGGTAGATTTAGCTTCGGCGCAGGGTAGTTTGGTTTGGGTCTCATGCAGACATAGCCTTGGGGAATGAGATCTGGCAGCACACACCGGACGGGACGAAGAACGGGGACTGGAAAAACGTCCAGAATTGCACAATCCGCCATAGTTCCAGATCTTTGCAGCTCCTGCTGCTCATAGGCAATGGGACTTCCTTGATCTCCCCACTGCCACAGAAAGCGGTACAGATGCCTCAGCCTCAGCGACACGGGCTTCACTTTGTGGATCCCCACGACAGCGTTGTGGAAGCCACTTTTACGAATCATTTCTGCCACGATTTCTACACCGGCTGAATCAGGAAATAACCCCAACGTCGCTCCGTGGATTGACTGGCATGACTCTTCGGCTTGGAGAGGCATTGTGACGTGGGATTGTCCAGAAACACGGCCAACAAATCGCACAAATTCTACCCTCAGGCACTGGTCATTGTAGGGAAACCAGTCTCCACATCCCTGGGCACGGTAGGTGCAGTTTTCTTCGTCCTCTCCGTGTTGACAGTGACGTATTCCATCACAGGTGATGGCCTTGGGGAGATCTGAGATCCCGGTGCAGAGGTAAGTGAACTCAGACTCCATTGGCTTCTCGCTTAAATCGCGAGTAAACTCAGGCAAGGTTTCCTGAAGTTGCGCGCTGTAGCTGAGACTGAAGAAAGACAATCTCCACTGATCCGTTTCACCAAAGGGTGTGTAAGCTATAATTTTCATTGCACTTTCCCGTAACAGTAACGGTCCCAGTGATTGCTTATTTGTGTCTGTAGAGACTTTTGCTGCTGTAAAATTTCTCCACACCGTCTGGTTGGCCTCGCCGTGACTTACGATCACTAGAGAATCATCTGAATCCATCAAAATTAGATGGAACTCAACAACACATCCGAAGCCTTCTGGAAGGATGAAAATCCAGTAAAATTGTTCTTCACAGCTATCAATGTCGAAATCCCAGTAAATCGTTTGCTTCGTAATGTTCTGGGAGAACTGGACTTTGGGTGGGCAAAATCGGTTTGAAGTTGTTGGTATCGATATTTGTGTTGTACTATATGTTGCTTCTGTCTCCTTCCATGACGTGGCTGTCGCTAAAATCATCGCGTGCACGCCTGCCTGTCCTTCCTGTGGCTGTGTCGCCCCTGTCTGATTTGCCTCCGGATAGGACCGAGTCGACTGGCCACTGGACGCAGTGATAGTAAACTGGCGGACTCGTGGAGTTTCCGGGGACGTTTCTACGAGTCTTTTCGCTCCGGCACTTGTTGGACCTACGTCTCCAGGTTTCGAAGCTGATTCATGTTCTAAATGCTGCTGGAATCCTAGTTGCATTGTCTGCTCCTGTGTCTTTTTTGTGCTTGACTGTCCCGTGTCTGCAGTGTTCACACTGACCTGTTCAGTTGCCGCTGAAGCAGTCTGCAAGTTTGGTGTTTCTACACACGATGAGGGAGATCCGACGATGGCCAGGTACGAGACGACAACAAAGAACATCTTAAAGCAAGAATTGGGGCTTGATTTTGCTCCTCGGAGCTTCTGCTGTTGTTGTTTTTCCTCTCTTTTTTCCTGCAAGTGAAAATACAGGCTGCTTTAGAAAGCAACAGCAATTCTGATAATTATGTGAAAACGCAGTGATTATGTGAAAACGCGCTTATACTGTTATTAATCAACCACTCTCGTCATCCCAACCAAACATCCACATTGCTTATAATCCTTTATAAAAATAAAGGTGAGGTTTTTGTTTCTTTTTTCTTCCGCTGAATCTTTCTTTTTTCCAGGTAAGTTTGTGTGTGTGTGTGTGTGTGTGTGTGTGTGTGTGTGTGTGTGTGTGTGTGTGTGTGTGTGTGTGTTTTCTTCTTGTTGTTTTTTGCTTGTTTTGTTGTTGTTGTTTTTTTGTTTCTTTAGCTTTGTTTTACGTTATTTGTTTTGTTAGTTTTGTTGTTGTTGTTGTTGATTGTTTGGTGGTGGACGGATGTTTGTGTTTTTTGTTGTTGTTGTTGGTGGTGGTGGAGGTGGTGGTGGTGTGTGTGTGCGTGTGTGTGTGTGGTGTGTGTGTGTGTGTGTGTGTGTGTGTGTGTTTTGTTTATTCGGTTTTTGTGTGTGTGTGCTTATTTGTTTGTTGTGTGTGTGTGTGTGTGTGTGTGTGTGTGTGTGTGTGTGTGTGTGTGTGTGTGTGTGTGTGTATTTTTGTTTATTCGGTTTTTGTGTGTGTGCTTATTTGTGTGTGTGTGTGTGTGTGTGTGTGTGTGGTTCTTGTTGTTTGTTTGTTTGTTTTTGTTTTGTTTCTTGGTGGGGGAGGGGGGGGGGGGGGACGAAAAGTTCGGAGTCCCAGGCAGATATCAGAAAACTCGCTTATACTAATTATTGCCACTGTCATGGTACGGAACACCATACTCGGTTATATCAAAATGCTAAGGTAACTGAAAATGGGACATTAGAAAACATGTTTATAGTCAAACACTATCAGGGTCCCTACCAAAGACGCAATAAGAACTGAGATAAGGTGTGGGCTTATGTACGTTTTAAATGCGCTGTGGGTAAGAAAGAAGGACCGTGATGCTGTCAAGAATAAGATTCTTGACTTGTTTAATATCATTACCCTAATGGGTTAATTAAGTGAGATAATGAGTTTGTAACTGTTTTTAATTAAGTATATGTCTACTAGTTACCCACTGTTTCTAACGAATGTGTGAAGATCGTCGGTCTCCGTAAATTGATAGTAATAGCGGAAAAGTGAGCGACAGCTCTGTCAACAGTAAAATGTTCTCGTGCTCTACAATCCACGAAATATCCGTTTTGCACACCTAGGAATGTGTTCTGCTATGAGTCGGAACCTTGTGAAAAGATTGGCCAAACAAACCGTGTTAACTGTTAATTTGATGTGATCGGCCAATCAGATATGCGAAGTTTTTTTTACTGAGCAGAGTATGGGCTTACATGCTCAGAGTACAGAGAACTATCAGGAACGGACAAGAAAAGACGTGTTTTAGCCGTAGTGCTGAAAGTTTGTTTTTAGTTTTTTGTTATTGTTTTTTGTTTGATGTGTGTGTGTGTGTGCGCGCGCGCGCGCGCGCGTGCGTGCGTGCGTGTGTGTGTGTGTGTGGTTAGTCTTGTGTCAGACCAGTTGGCACAACCTGAGGGGACTGTCGACGCTCCTTAGCGATTCGTTTTACTGAAAGTAAGGTCAGGAACGAGGCGACTGGGGTGGTTCTACGACTAGACCCGGGGCTGCAGAGACTGCTACATCCTTCGTGGGCTCTGGAGTCAGCGAGTCGCATGGAAGGTGAGGTATCAAGTTCCGTTTTTGTCACTCTGGGGCGGTCGTTAACTGAAAGGGAAATGCCTCTTCGCTCGACTCCCGTGTGCGTTTTTCTTCGTCTGCTTCAGTCTTCGTCACTCTGAGGCGGTCGTCAGCTGAAAGGGAGCTGCCGCTTTGGTCGACCCCAGAGTGCGTCGGTCTTCGTCTTCGCATGTCTCCGTCTTTGTCTACCTCCGTCTTCGTCCGCCTACGGTTTCGTTTGCTTACGTCGCCATCTACGTCTTCGTCTGCCTCTGTGCTAGCGCCACGGTGGTATGCACGTTAACAGAGTGTGCGGTATTTCACGCGCGTGAAGGCCTTTGTTCTTTTGTGATGTCTTCCCATAACTAACCTCTGAGAGTTTTAGTCGTGTGCTTCCACACACTAAGTTTAAACATTTGTATTGACGTTTTCACAGGTCAGTGGTAGTACTGAATAGATTAAAAGTGATTTAAAATTTATATTTTGTGTTATGTAAATTTGTGCCGAAATATATCGAGATAAATTTAGCAGTTTTAGAGGAAAGAGTGACAGATATGAATATGCGTATGAAAGCGTAGAATGAAGGTATGAACGATGTATATTGTGTGAGTGTGCAGTACAAACTTTTTTTCGTATAGAAAGAAAGGAGCCAGAGAGTGAATAAGGGTCTGTATTGTGACAGTGGCTGGGAGTGGTCGGAAATAAGCAAGTCCCGGGGTCCTTCAAAATCTCTTCAATGTATGCCGTCCGTGTCACACCCGAAGCACCTGTTGTAACGATTTCTAGCCATGTTACTTTGCTACTCTTTGCTGGAGTGTTGGTTATAAGGAAGTAACGTGACGTTGATACGGTATGTCCGAAGTTGTCCATAACCCGATGTCCATAACCCGATGCCCATTCATTGTGGCTCAGTATTGCTTCAGAGCTGGGAATGGTAAGTATTAATTGAATATGAGGTACTGCGTCATGGATAACTGAATTGTTCTTACCTGTGTAGCCTCCGGCGACATGATTTTTTTTTCTTTTTTTCTCTCTCTCTCTATTTTTTTTTTTTTTTTTTTTAACAGTAATGCAGAATCTGTCTTTTACGTTATTGTTCTTTCTTCAAAGAACAGTTCCTGCCTCAGGACCACTGGCTCCCAATCCAACAACGAATTCAGTACAAAATAAACACTCTCTGCTATAAATGTATCCCGCGCATAGCTCCGTCTTATCTCTGTGACCGCATGTCTTCAACTTTACACACCCTCTCGTACTCTCCGTTCTGCTTCTGATACTGTCAGCCTCCAGATTCCTCGCGCCAGACTTTCCACTGTTGGTTCCCGCGCCTTTTCTGTTTCCGGTCCCTCTGGATGGAATGACCTCCTTCCCCTGCCACTGAAACCCTCTCTGGACTCAGTAGAACAGCTCTAGAGAAATGTACTCACCTATTCGACGACACATAAAGAACAGTTAAAAACACAAGCGCTTTCGACATATAGTTTTCGTCTGAGGTAAGAAGAGAGATAGAAAATAATAAAAGAAGAACGAAGTCTCTCTGGACTCGTTCATGTCAAATTTCAAAACGTTTCTTTTCCCAGAACTACAGACTTGCCATTTTTTTCCATTCCGTGCTATTTCATCCGTCTCAACTCTCTGTTAGCTGCCTGTTTTAAGTTGTGTGTGTAAATTGCGCTTTATTTAGTCAGTACACTCGTCTGTTTTGTACAGTCAGTACGCTTGCGCGCGCGTGTGTGTGTGTGTGTGTGTGTGTGTGTGTGTGTGTGTGTGTGTGTGTGTGCGTGCGTGCGTGCGTGCGTGCGTGTGTGTGTGTGCTTGCGTGCCTGCGCGCGCGTGTGTGTGTGTGTGTGTGTGTGTGTGTGTGTGTGTGTGTGCGTGCGTGCGTGCGTGCGTGCGTGCGTGCGTGCGTGCGTGTGTGTGTGTGTGTGCGCGCGCGCGCGCGCGCTTAAAATAGTCTCTATGTACATGATTTTGCGTTTTATAAATACCTTAATTATTTAAAACAAATAATAACAATAATAGATAACTTTTGTATAGTGCTATTCTCTGGTGTACCCAAACTCACTGCGCTTTACAACATTCTCCAACGTTTTCTAAGTTTCACAAATATAATACATATAATTATGACAACTATATGTGAAATGTGAAGCAAGAATGACTGCTAGCGTTCTGAAAAAAGATCCAAACACATTAAAGGTTCGAAAGAACGCTATTTATTCGGACAAAACAAAACATACAAATTTTCTAGGAAATCCCCTTTATAAAGCTACAAAACGACACTTAACGGTTACACGGGGGAAAACGATGAAAAATGAGATGCAGTGCTAAGCCACTTAGCTTTTTTTTTCTTTCTCGGTTGAACTATGTTATTTTCGTGTCCAGTGCTCAAAGGAATGTTGGCATGACAATGACGTGTAATAGATATGATGTACGTAAAACTCAAAGGGCACGGAAGAGTGACAGAGAAAAAGGTGAGGTTGGGGGTGGGGGGGGGGGGGGGGGAGAGAGAGAGAACTCGAACTGTAAAACTGTATTTTACAAGGATTGTAGTTTAGGTTTAGTCAAAAGCCTTTTCTAACAACTAGTCCTTGCCAAGCTACTGATAAGTAAAAGAGAGAGACAGAGAGAGAGAGACAGAGAGAGAGCGACAGACAGACGGACAGAGGCACACGGAGAGAGCTTTGGAATACGTTAATGGAAAAGAAGAAAAAGGGGGGCGGGGGGGGTGGGGGGGGGGGTCCGACCTAGGAAAAGGAAGACTTTCAGTTCCAAACATCCCAGGGGATGAATGGTAAAACCGGAGTACCCGGGAGAAAAAACGATTAGCAAGACGCGATATTGATCTTGATGAGGGTTTCACTGCTATCAAAGCTCAGGAAAACAAAACAACCATACGAGAGAGAGACAGAGACAGACAGACAGAGTGGAGCTACTCTCGCGCACATACTCACTCAAGCACACATACACACGCATACACGCACTGTTACAGTTCTATAGTGGGCCACAGCGAAGGCATCGGAAGGACAGGGGAAAGAAAGAAAGAAAGAGCCTACACATTAACAGCATATTTACAGCCACGTAATGCCTAAATAGACACCAGCCAAGTGACAGCCAAGTATGGTTATAGTCTTTCATTCATTCCACCTGGTTTCCTGCTGCCGAGTTTATCAGTCAAGTGTTGTTCCGTGTCTTTTCTGTCATTCACACTGTCTGTAAAGAGAAGCCACAGTCCTTTCACGCGAATGTTGTGGATGGTGTGGCCAGTTTGGTTGAAGTGATTAGCAACAGGTTTGTCTCTTGCGGTCTTTAATGTCTGCAAGGTGTTCTTTGAAGCGGGTGTCAAGGGTGCGTCCAGTTTCACCGATGTAGAGTTGCATGCATCTGGTGCAATGAATGACGTGTACAATGTTGTACGTCAGGCTGTTTCGTGATGTTCATCTGGGACCTAGGACCAGTAAAGTTGGTACTGATGCAGACTAAAGGACATGTTCCACATTTTGGTTGATTGCACTGAGTGGTGTGTGGTATTCTTGTGGCTGGTTCACGCAGCTTAGATCGCACCAGCATGTCACGGACGTTAGTGTCGCGTTTATATGCGATCAGTGGTGGCTGACTGGAGATCTTTGCTATTTCTGAGCGTGACTGCAAGACTCCAACTGGACTGGAGGATTTTGCCAACACGGTTAGTGGACTGGTGGTACACAAGACTGATGATTGGTCTCTTTTCAGGTACTCCGATTTTTCTATTCATCCCCTGGGATATATGGAACTGGAAGCATTCTTCCTTTTCCAAGGTCGGAACCCCCCCCCCCCCCCCCCCCCCCCCCTCCCCTGCCCCACGCCCCCTCTCCACTCACCTTCTCTCTGTCCTCTTCTGTGGCGTTTGAGTTTTACGTCATATAATATTCATTATATCTCACCTATTACACGTCATTGTCATGCCAACATTGTTCCAAGCACTGGACAGGAAAACAACATAGCTCGACCCAAAACAGAGAAGTGGTTTAGTTCTCCATCTCATTTTTCAACGTTTTTCATCATTTAACTGTTGTTTAAGTGCCGTTTTGTATCTTCATAAAAGCGATTACACCGAAAATTCGCATGTTGTGTTTTGCCCTAATGAATAGCGTGCTTCTGAACCTTGCATGTGTTTGGATCTTACCTTAATTATTATTAATCCTACTATACGCCGTTAATAGTCCCCCAACCGTTCATGTCTTTAGGAACACATGGGTGAGGAGGCAGCACCGTAACGCCCACTCTGTCTGTACTGGGCACTTCCGGAATGGACAGAAGTGTCTGTTGATACACCTGTATGTTGTCAACCAGGCTATCCTGCCTCTCACGCTGTGTTCTAGTCAGCATTTGCTTTCCAGTGCACCCACAACGACGATGAAGCGGAGGTTGTCATGACGGTGATACGCTCAGGTCGAACAATCGTTCTCCTCTTACTGTTGCCAAGAGAGATTCGTGAGGTCTCAGTAGGGTGCTGGCCTTCTTCCACCCGCAAACCTTCTGCTATACCTGGTTTCGTGATGAAATCGCGAAATGCATATGTGTCGTCCTCTTCAGGCTCCATCTCAAACACTTGGATCTTCTGTACGCGCGCGCGCGCTCACACACGCATGCTTTCTCTCTCTCTCTCTC
>JABMCL010002654.1:0-5000 GCA_018857735.1 Alviniconcha marisindica | reverse complement strand
ACAGGCCGTTTTGGAGGGTCTGCTGAACCCTTTGACGCCGCTTTGGAAGGATCGGCTGAACCCTTAGGTGCCGTTCTGGGGGTCGGCTGAACCCTTAGAACCTTTTGAACCCGTCGCTGACTCCCACGGTACCCGGGTGTCGATCGATGCCGGCCCCGACTTCCCGGAGGAAGCCTGGGTGCCGGCCGATACCGATCCGGGTCCGCCGGAAGCACGCATACTAGATTGCACAGTCCTAAGTGGATAGTCTGAAAATACCCAGGTTAGCGAAAATTGACACTCGTCGGTTTTGACTTCTTTCCTGGTGGATACAGCAGCGGAGTAAGACTTTCCGCCAGAGATCACAGTCGGCATCTTGGCTTCTACCGACTGTCCGGCTTGCGGAAAGGAGATCCGTTTTTCAACGCGGACGCGCTGAATCTCCTTCTCCTTCTTCCATTGCAATTAGAGCACAGCTTTGGTCCCTCACACCGACCTTCGTGCTTATCTTTTCCGTACCACTGACACTTTGCAGCAACTTTGCAACGTTGGCTCGTGTGGCCAAACCTGTTGCAATTGAAGCAGCGCACCGGGTTCGGAATAAACAAGGCCACCTTCACAGTTAGATATCCAACCGCAATCTCCTTTGGCATTTCTAGCGTATTGAAGGTCAGAGACAGAGTGTTGGTGGGGGCCTTCTCAGTATCCCTTTTCACTGTCACTCTGAGGACCTCAACAACACCCTGTTCCTGCAGTTCCTTCTTGATCTCCACTTCCGACATGCCGGACAGCTCACGGCAGCAGATGTCTCCACGGGATGAATGCAGCGTCATGTGAATGACGACTCTCACGGGTCGATCCACAAATCGTGTTGTTTTGAGTAGACCCATTGCTTGCGGTTTTCTAGCGCATTCCGGCTGGAAAGAAGCGTCCCTCAGTCTTTTGATGATTTTAGGGGTCCCGGCTATTGCCTGAAATCCCTTCTGGACGGTAAAAGGTGATAGCTTGTTCAGCGCAAGGTCGTCGCTTGACGACTCCACAACGAGAAATCTTGGCCAATTAGAGTTGGAGTTGGAGTAGCATTCATTATTTGAGTCCGAGTCCGTATACTGGTCATTATCCCTGAAACGTTTGAATGTTTTGAGGCCATAATATTTAACTAGTGATTCGTTACGCTTTGTCCCCACCCGCCACCGAGTCCAACAAGTGGATGCAAACAACAAGCGGAACTCCAGCAGGTGAGCACCAGGGCTCAAAGCCATGTTGATATTGACGTGTGCTTTTAGAGAACTGTGATTTTGTTGTGGTTGTTTTGGTTGTTGCTTGCCATGTGGATTTTGATGTTGATAATGTACAGAGCCTCGAGATCGCTTTTTAAAAAGTTATTTTTACGGTGTATAGCGTTTTATAAAAATACATATTATTATTATATGCAATATTCAGCCAGCTATATTTAATTTCTTGATCTGCATTGATTCTAAATCATTTTTATATGCATCGCAAAACTGGGACTGCAAAGTGAGAAGGGATATAGTTTATGATCTAAAATATTAAATACATTGTATCATGTCTAGGGTATTGGGATTTCGTTTTGTTACCGTCTCATTCTGGTCTTCATTGGAATGAGATATCAGTAAATTAGCTAAACAATGTGTAACGAAAAATAAGCCTGAAATATCATACAATAACCTACTAATTTCGCCTCATGAGATTGCTTCAGTAATTGAGAAGACTGTGTATAAAGAATTTTAAAAAAGTAAATCTGCGATACCTTTTTTTTCAAGGCATTTAGCAAGAGTAATATACAAGTTCCCTCTAAATAGACCATTTCCGGAAATAACAGGGGAGATAATCCGGAAGAGTGAAGCCCCTGCGGTAGAACATCATTCCGGACTTGATCTATATACTGGCATATATTGGTCCATGATTTCAGAATGGAGGCGGCAGTCGAAAAGCGCTGGTCTGTGACAGTATCAAACCTTCAGGCTTCAAACCTATACTATACTGGACTGCCAGCTGCGCGCGCGCTTTGCGCGAGAAATACTTTTTTCTTTCTTTCTTTTTTTTCGCGTACTACGGTCTTTTTGGTGGGACCACATGCGGTGTGTCGGTTTGGAATGAAGGACTGACTGAATCGACTGCGAGCGTTCATTATTTACACTGTGTTCTGGATTAAGAAGAAATGTTTTTTAAAAAAAAAAAAAAAAAAAAATCGGTAGAACCTGTCAGTAGCACTTCATGGCTTACCAGAAGCAGATCACTGCGGGTAGAGCATCGAATACAGAACCAGAAATAGCGAAGCCGGTTGCTCTATTCCATCACTCGCATCGGATTGTGGATAGCAGTCGACAATCTTCTCCAGGTATTTCACCGAAAGATTGCTTCAAATATGGTAAGTTTTGAGGTGTTGATAATTTCTCGTATAAACTAATAGCTCGATAGATCGACAGCTCTGTGTTGTGTGTCAGCGTGAAGCGATATGTCCATCAGGAGTGTAAACAACAAAAACACTACACCCTGTTTACATGCACTTCAGCAGCGTGTGTGTACTGTTCATTAATACAATATTCACTGAATTTATTCAGATTTAGAGGTGGTAAACTGTTAGAGAATAATGACTTGAAATTCAAAAATCGCCCAGAAATAGATCTTAGGATAGATCAAAGTGTGCAACTAATTCGTAACTCATGTAAGTAAACAGAATAATCTGCCGGATAAATCTGCATAAGCAGACCAAAACAAACATAATAACAACATATAATGCAGAATTTATTGGTGATAGGTGTAAAAAGTCACGAGGCTTGACTGAAAAGTGAGTTTTATCACATTTGTGTCTTTTAGTATGCTTATGCGCCATTGGCGTTTGATCTAGATCTAGTTTCCGAGTAACCCCGTGCAGGCTTCCTCAGTGCTGATGTTGGCAAAACAGTTAATCGTGTACTGAAAGCTCACCTTTTACAGACTGTAATAAAACTCACTTTTGTTGCAAATTTTGGATTCATTCATTAGATATGAAGCCGTTTGATTTATTTGAATGATATATGTGACTCAAAATGGCATTTAAAATGTCCCAGGAATTTCCGACCGCCTCTATGGATATTACCGAAGATTTTCATATTTTACACAGTGCTTGCGTATACATTTGTTATTCCATCCTCAAAGCAAAAACATACAACTGGCTCCCTAACACACACACACACACACACACACACACACACACACACACACACACACCAGCAACAACTACAAACAAAAAGCAACTGGGCACGTCACATCGCTTGCTAATGGTCATTTGACTGGCTCAGATGCTCCTTTCGTGTGCGAAATTCCGATCGCTTCGAATAAGAAAAGAAAAAAAAAAGATAATTTTGCTGACATTGGACTGGCTGTGAGGTCGCTCGCAGGCTTTGCTCCAGCGAAGGCATATTTCAAGCTTTCGCGTTGGTTTGGCAAACGGCACAAAACAGACGCCTTCACAAAACTGGGGAACCTACTATCAGAGCTGCATGTACCACACAGACAGTGCTTGACCGGCATCTCTGATGCCTTTTCTGCTTCTTTTACCAGTATCTGGCCATCTTTCCCGCCGTTTTACTGTACCCCCAACAAAGCGTGCCTAATCTGCGCTACACCCGCGGGCACTTACCGAGTGCAGTCCCTTAAATTTCCGAAGATCGTCTGTTCATGGAACACTAAATATTCACAGACTGTGACATGCGTTTGTAAGAATGTCATATCTGTTAACGACATACTACTTAAATGTCCTATTACCACAGAGTTATTTAAGAAAAATGGGTATGACTGTAATGCTTTCAACAACGTACGGGATATTTTGTATAATACTGATGTTATAACTTCTGTTTTTAAGTTGATTGTTCATAGACATGTGGGTAAGTTAGTATAATTTACTAATATATGATTTTTGTTGTTGATGATGATTTTTTGTCTAATATCTTGTTATGAACAGACATAAAATAAAACATTGAACTGAACAAACACACACGCACGCAAGCACGCACGCACGCATGCACACGCACGCACGCACGCACGCACGCACGCACGCACGCACGCACGCACGCACGCACACACACACACACACACACACACACACACACACACAATAAGAACAAACAATTTTCAGCAAAACAAACACGACGCTTGAGTCAATGCGTGTGTGTGTGTGGGGGGGGGGGGGGGGGAGTGTCGGTCATTCGGTCGGTCGATCCGTCTGTGTGTGCGTGAAAATGTTTCTTCTCGTTCCCCATTCTATTCTCGTAGTGACACTACAGCCATCTACCTTCACTGGGGATCGTAAAGTCTAGACATGTTATCTGTTTGGTTATTTCAGAATTCACACCAATCATCCTTTGTAGTTTTTGCCAATATCTACTCGTCATTTAATCGTGCGTCAACTTCGTCATGAACGTCGATGTTTGTGCTCTCAGTCAGGTCTTGACCGTCGTACACAGAGTGAGAAACCTCTCCATCTTTGTCGATAGGCAAAGTCTCCTTCCTGGTTAATTCGGTCGCTGAATCCACATTAATTCCCAGCAATCTCATTATGATTTCTTTCTCCACGAGTTTCGATTGGATGCATATTTCCATTAACCCTTCGACGTTGGCTGCTTGAAATTTGGGAATTTCGGTCTTCAGTTTGGCGATCATCCTCCTCGTCCTCTTCTCCATCCTTCGTTTCCTCCGCTGCTCCATCAGGCCGTTCAGCGTGTACAGGAAGGGGTTGAGAGCCGAGTTGAGCGGCAGCACGAAGATGGCGGCCCACACGTTGACCTGGCCAGGGATGGGAGTTCCACTGGCAGCCAGGAGACCCATCAGACCGATGGGAAACCAGCAGCAGAAGTCGGTGAAGACGACAAGGAAGAGACGACGAGCGAGAGTCATGTCTTTCTCGCGTCGCTGACTTCCCGCAGCTGTGCTGACCTTACGGACAGCCAGATAGATGAAAACCTGACCCACACCGATGAAGACAAAGAGGATGAAGTTCAAGATAATGAAGACACCGA
>JABMCL010002438.1:0-13114 GCA_018857735.1 Alviniconcha marisindica | reverse complement strand
ACCCGCTTTTTTCTGCCCCCTTCCTTTTCCCTTCTCTGTTTTTTCCCCTTTTGTTTTGTCTGTCTTCTTCCCCTTCTCTCTCCCTTCTCTGTCTGCTGTTTACCTCTGTGTTGTCTGTCTCTCTCCTCTTCTCTTCCCTTCTCTGTCTGTCTGTTTACCTCGGGTGTGTTGTCTGTCTCTCCTTCCTCTCCCTTCTCTGTCTGTTTACCTCTGTTTTTCTGTCTGTCTTCTCCCCCTTCTCTCTCCCTTCTCTGTCTGTCTGTTTACCTCTGTGTCTGTCTGTCTCTCCTCCTCTCCCTTCTCTGTCTGTTTTTACCTCTGTTGTGTGTGTCTGTCTCTCCTTCTCTCTCCCTTCTCTGTCTGTCTGTTTACCTCTGTGTCTGTCTGTCTCTCCATCTCTCTCCCTTCTCTGTCTGTTTGCCTCTGTGTCTGTCCGTCTCTCTCCCTTCTCTGTCTGTTTGCCTCAGTCTATGTGTGTTTGTCTCTCTCTCTCCTTCTCTCTCCCTTCTCTATCTGTCTGTTTGCCTCTCTGTGTGTCTGTCTCTTTTCCCTTCTGTTTACCTCTGTGTCTGTCCGTCTCTCCTTCTCTATCCCTTCTCTGTCTATCTGTTGCCTCAGTCTATGTGTGTTTGTCTCTCTCTCCTTCTCTCTCCCTTCTCTATCTGTCTGTTTGCCTCTGTGTGTGTCTGTCTCTCTTCCCTTCTCTCTCCCTTCTCTATCTGTCTGTTTGCCTCTGTGTGTGTCTGTTTCTCTTCCCTTCTCTCTCCCTTCTCTGTCTGTCTGTTTGCCTCTGTGTGTGTCTGTCTGTCTCCTCTTCTCTCTCCTTTCACTGTCTGTTTGCCTCTGTGTGTATCTGTCTGTCTTCCCTTCTCTCTCCCTTCTCTGTCTGTTTACCTCTGTGTGTGTCCGTCTCTCCTTCTCTCTCCCTTCTCTGTCTGTCTGTTTGCCTCAGTCTATGTGTGTCTGTCTCTCTCTCTCCTTCTCTCTCTCCCTTCTCTATCTGTTTGCCTCTATGTGTTCTGTCTCTCTTCCCTTCTCGCTCCCTTCTCTGTTTGTCTTGTCTGTCTGCCTGCCCTACCCCCCCTCCCCTTTTCCTTCTCTGTCTGTCTGTCTGTCTAAATCATCACTGATCATAAAACAGTTACAAATAATCAGTAGCTGTTTTCGGTGTCCTGTTAGGGACTCGAGAAAAACGAAGAACCCACCTACACGTAGATCAGTCTATTCAAAGCCCACAACCCTTCTAATGAATTCGCCACCCAGTTCTTGTCATAGCCGTGAACTCGTGGCCAGCACGGCGGCTTCGCTGTTCAATACAATGACAACCCGCCAACCCCCCTCTCTCTCTCGACCCTCCCTCTCCGCACCTCCCTTCACCCCCCCCCCCCCCACCCCCCCTCTCTCTCTCTCCCCCCGCTTCACGCACGCACACCCAGAGAAAAAGGGCATCAAAACCAAAATCAATGAGATGGTTCAAAATTAAAGATGGGGCCGAGTCCTCCCCCCGGGAACGACAAAAAAAACAAATTCACGCTGACTCCTGCGCGCGCACCGCCTTCTTGTCTTCGTCTGTCAGGGTAAAGACAGAGGCAAAGCGAGGGGAGCGAGAGAAAACTGGAGAGAGAGAGAAGAGGGGAAAAGAGGTGTGAAGAGAGAGAGGAAGGAAGAGGGGGATGAGAAAGGTTTTGGGGGTTTGGGGTGTGTGGGGGGCCGTGCGTGCGTGCGTGCGCCCCGGGTGCTGCGTGCGTCCCCGCGTGGGGTGTTTTTGTGTGGGGGGAGAGAGAGAAAAGGAAAAGAGAGGGGAGAGAATGTGTGTGTGTGTTTGGGGTGGAGGAGAGAGGGGAGTGTGTGTGTGGGGGGGGGGGGGGGGAGGGGGGGGGGCAAGGGAAAGGGGGGGGAGTTTGGGGGGGGGGTGGGGGGGGGGGGCGGGGTAGGGGTGGTGTGGTGGTGGCGTGAGGCGGGGTAGGTAGGCCTGGCGAACAAGGCGGCAGAAATAAGATAGTATCCCCAAGCTGTGACATGAATGGTTCAAAGAGTTGACGGCTGCGACGTTGATCAAAGGCGCATCTACCATCAACAGTTAGCCGTCGATGAAGCAGACGATAGCGGCCGGCCGTGAACGTGCTGGTCTGTTGCCAACAATGAAACTCGTGGGGTCTCTTTACAACTTGCATAGAGTCTCTCGGCTGCATTCAAGCTCCGGCTCAGTTTCTGAAAATGTTACAGGACTCCGTAATATTATTCATATAGTCCAGGTTTTGTCGCGCGCAGGAAACAAATGGAAGAAAAAGAGAAGAGAGAAGAGAGGGGGAGAGAGAGAAGCAAAAATTGGGGGGGGGAGACAAAGGCCAAAAAAGATAGAGAGAGGGGGGAGTTGGGGCGGGGGAAGGGAGAGAGAGAGAAAGAGAGAGAGAGAGAGAGAGAGAGAAAAAGCGGTGGGGGGGAAAGAAGGAGAAAAAAAGATTAAAAAGGGGGGGAGGGAAAGGGGCGAAAGGAGAGAGAGAGAGAGGCCCGGGGGGGGGGGGGGGGGGGGGGGGGGGGGGGGGGGGGGGGGGGGGGGAAAAGAGGGGGAGGGGAGAGAAGGAGAGGGGGAGAGAGAGAGAGAAGGGGGAGAGAGAGGGGGGGAAAGGGGGAGAGAAGGGGAGGGGAGGGAAGAGAGAAGGGGGGGGGGGAGGAAAAAGAGAGAGAGAGAGGAGAGAGAGGGGAGAGAGAGGCCATAATCTACTTAAGAAGCTGGATATATGCTGGGATGACGCACAAATCAAATTAATGACAACCTTGTACATATACGTAATAATAAATAATAACAAAAAAATAAATATAATGGAAATTTGTGGAGCGCCTACCCTGCGGCTCAAAGCGTTTAACAAGCATAAAAACACACATAACTTTCATCCCAAAAATGGAGAAAGTTTATCCCCAATTTAAGAAAAAAAACTAACTCATGATGTTCATCAGTGTTAACAAAGGGGTTTAACCGCCTTCAACTTGTTTTGTCTTTTTTCCCCCCTTCTTCCCATCCCCCTTCCCGCATTTACCAACCCCCCTTTTCCCCACCCCCTTTTTTCTCTCTACCCCTTTTCCCCCCCTTTTCTTTTTCTTCCTTTTTCTTCCTTTTTCTTCCCCTCTCTCTCTCTCTCTCTCTCTCTCTCTGTGTTTTTCTTTTCTTCTCTTTTTTATCTGTTTCCCCTTCCCCCCCCCTCTCCTTTTTTCCCCCCCCCCTCTCCCCCACTCCCCGGGGTTTTCCCCTTTTTCCCCCCTTCCCCCTTTTTCTCCCCCTTTTTCCCCCCGCCCTATTTTTCCCCCCCTTTTTTCTCCCCTCCCCCTCTTTTTCCCTTTTTTCCCCCCTCCCCTTCTCTTTCCCCTTTTCCCCCTCTCCTTTCTTTTCCCTCCCCTTTTTTCTACTTCTCACCTGTGTTTCTCACCCTCCATCTCACATATCTCTTTCATCTCCCTTTTGTCTCCCCCCCTCCTTTCCACCTCTGTTTCTCACCCCCCATCTCACATATCTTTTCCTTTTTGTCTCCCCCCCTCTCCTTTTCCACCTGTGTTTCTCCCCCCTCCCCCAAATATCTTTTTCCCTTCCCCCTCTCTGTCCCCCCCCATTTCCACCTGTGTTTCTCCCCCTCCTCTCACATTCTCCTTTTTGTCTCCCTCCCCTTTTCCACCTGTTTTTCCCCCTCCTTTCCCCTTCTTTTCTCTCCCTCTTTTTTTTGCCAGGGTTTTTCCCTCACCCTCCACTTTCTCTTTTCTCCCTCTCTGTCCCCCCCCATTTCCCCCTTTTTTCTTCCTTTCCCCTTTCTTTTTTTTGGGTTTGGTTTCCCTATGGTCATCAATCCGGCCCCTCTGTGACAAGTGGCCTTGTTTTTTACCATTGCCAGGGGGGGAAAAAACGGCCCGATTTTGGAAAAAAAAAAATTGGGGGACCACATACTGGGGCCACTCTCAAGGTTTTTTAAAGTGTACATTTTGCCGGGTACAAATTTCCAACCCAGGGAAACCCAACAGGATGACCGACATTTTTTAAAAACATTTTTCCAAAGGGGGGGTTCCAAAAAAATCAATTGGCGGGAGCGCCAAAAAAGGGACCTTTTTTGGGTTTTTTGGTTCCCCACCCTGACTTCACCCCATTTAAAAAAAGTACATTCCCCCTTGACAGACACCCCCCCCATTTTTTAACGCCAAAAATTCCGGCCCTTTTTACCACCTGGTGTTTTGTTTTTTGGTGTGTGTGTGTGTGTGTTTTGTGTGTGTGTGTGTGTCTGTGTCTGTGTCTGTGCCCTGTGTGTCTGTGTGTGTGTTTTCTGTGTGGGTCCTTTGGCCTTGGTTTTAGTCACCCAAAATTTTTTTCTTTTTTTTTCTTCTTCCCCCCCCCCCCATTAAAAATTTTTGTTTTTTTCAAAAATTTCAATCCAAATTTTTGCTTTGTTTTTTTTTGTCATACCCGTTTTTTTTGTGGTTTTTTTGGTGGTGTTTTTTTTTTTTTTAAATCCTGTTTTTTTTTGTCCTTTTTTTTTTTTTTCTCCATTTTTCCTTTTTCCCCTTGGGTTTTGGGGTAAAATTCCTTTGGTTTTCCGGGATTCTTCCTTTCCACTGTTTTTCCCTTATTTTATTATTTTCCTTGGGGTGTTTTTTTTTCTGTTTTTTTTTTTTCTGTTTTTTCGGTTTTTTTCGTTTTTTTCTTTTTTTCTCCATTTTTCCTTTTTTTTGAAGGGGTTTGGGGGTTAAAATTTTTTAAAAAAATTTCTTCCTTAATTCCCCTTTTCCTTGTTTTTTTTTGTGTTTTTTGTTTTTTATTTATGGGTTTTATTTTTATCATTTTTTAGGTTTTTTTGTTTTGTTTTTTTTTTCCATTTTTTTCCTTTTTCCCTTTGGTGACCCGGGCTTTTTGGGTTCACTAAAAACCAAAACCCAAAAAAATTTTTTAAGTTCTCTCTCTCTCTCTCTCTCTCTCTTTTTCTCTTTTTCTCCCTTTTTCCCCTTTTTTTGTTTTTTTTTTGGTTTTTAAAAATTTGGGGTCGTTTCAATCCTTGGTAATTTTTTCAGTTCGGGGGGTTTTCCCCTCCCCTCCCTTTTTTTTTCCCTTTTTCATTTTTCTGGGGGCTTTTGTTCCTTCCAAAATAAAACCGGGGGGTTTTTTCAAGTTCAAGTTCCCTTTTCACTTGCTCGCTCTTTTTCTCACCCTCCATCTCACATATCTCTTTCCTCCGCTCTCTCTCTCCTTCTCCCTTCTCCCTCCCGTCTGTCTCTCTTTCCCCCCCTCCACCCAATTCTTTTTCCCCCCTCTCTCTCCCTTCTCACCTCTCCCCCTGGTCTGTCTCTTTTTCTCCCCCTCCTCTCACATTCTTTTCTGCCCCTTCCTTTTTTTTTTGCCATCTGTTTTCTCTTTCCCCCCTTTTCCTTTTTTTCTCCCCCCCCTCCCCCTCCTCCTCCTCCTCTCTCTCTCTCCTCTCTCTCTCTCTCTCTCTCTCTCTCTCTCTCTCTCTCTCCCCCGTCTCCTTTTTTTCTGTCTCCCATCTATTTGTCTTTTTTCCCTTTCCTCTCTCCCCCTCTCCTTCTTTTTCCCCTCCCTCTCTCTCTCCTTCTCCCTTTCCCCCCCCAGGTTTTGTCTCTCTTTTTTCCCCCTCCACCTAAATTCTTTTTCCCCCTCCGCCTTCTCCCCTTCTTCTCTCCCACCCTCCCTCTCTTTCTCCCCTCCATCTCACATATCTTTTCCCCCCTTTTGCCCCTCCCCCCACCTTTCTCCCAACTCAACTCTGTCTCTGTCTCTCTGTTTTCTTTGTCTCTGTCTGTCTGTCTGTCTCTGTTTTGTCTGTCTGTCCTGTCTGTCTGTTTTGTCTGTCTGTCTGTCTGTCTGTCCCTCTCTCTCTCTCTCTCTCTCTCTCTTTTTTTTTCGGGGCTTGGGGGTTGTTTTAAAAATCGTCGTTCCTTGAGTTCTTTTCTGTGTGTGTGTGTGTGTGTGTGTGTGTGTGTGTGTGTGTGTGTGTGTGTGTGTGTGTGTGTGTGTGTGTGTGTGTGTTTTTCTCTCTCTCTCTCTTTTTTGTCTCTTTTTGTTTTGTCTGTCTGTCTTCTCTTTTCCCTTTTCTCTGCTGCTCTCCCCCCTTTGGTCCCCCGGCCTTTTTCTTCCCCCCCCCTTCCTTCCCCCCCTCCCCCCCCCCCCCCCGCAATGGGAAAAAAAACCAAGCTGTAGCTATAATCCTTTCCCCCGGGCTAAAAAACACGGGGACATTTATCGCTACGGATTTTCCGAAAAGTGGACAATTCTCAAAACCCCCCCCCCCACCCCCCCCCCCCCCTCCCCACCCCTCCCGGGGGGACTGAAACGGAGGTTAAAAAATAATGAACAGTGCGGTATTGACACGGGGTGGGTTTTAAGGGGCCCCTGATACGTTCTGGCAGCTGTCTGTACAGTCAGTATCACCAGGACCCATATAATATCGTGTACGAGGCGCGAACACCCGCCCTTAACCCGTTCCTGCCCCAGCCTCAAACTCCAAGCACCGGTTTACGACTCCTTCCTTCAACCACTGCCGTATTAGTTACGCCTAGGGTCCAAAAATGCAGCTAAAGACGTTTTGTTGGTGCTCAAACAGTATAAGTTGTTACAAACAACTAAATAAAACAAAGGGGGTCTTTAAGCCCCCAAAAAGTTTACACCAGCGCAAATAAAAACCACAATCGTTTGAATCGAGACGGAACTCTTCTTTTTTCCGGGGGGGTGCGTCTCATGTTTACGTGGGTTTCGCAGGTTCCCCCTACAGTCATATTGTCCCGAACCTTTCGGAGGGCGCTGACCGCGTCGGTGGACAGCTGCGCGGAGATAAAGAGTGCCCCTTCAGTGGCGTAACCAAATCTGGCAGAGTTTGGAGGAAGGTGCCGGAAAGCGATGCTCGGAGTGTGCACCAGCCTGTACAATTTCCTCGGGGCTGAATGCTGCACGACGCGCCTCAAAACAGAATATTTTTCGGTTCTTTAACACATCTATTTTCATGTGAGCCGGTTTGGCCTAGCGGTGAGGCGTTAGGCTGGTAAGCGGAAGGACCTCGGTTCGATACCGCTTCGGCTCTCCCTTCTCTTCAAAAAGGTTGTGGTTTGTGGACACTGTCTTGTGACTTTGTCCATCACTTCCTACTGAAACATTAAAGGCTCTCATCGCTGCCCATCTTAATGCGGGAATCATCATTCTGGTGGTGACAGTGTAGCGAATAGGTATATAATCTCTCTCCCCCCCCCACCTCCAAACCCCCTCCCCCCCCTCCTTCTCCCCGTCCCTAATAAGCCTTATGGTTTCTGTGGACGTTAAGCACCATGTTCACTTACTTACTTACTTACTGACTTACTGACTTACTGACTTACTGACTTACTGACTGACTTACTTACTTACTTACTTACTTACTTACTTACTTACTTCTACTTTCAATGCTATGCGTTTTGATGAAAATCCTTTCAAGTGCCAGAGCGAAAAAGAGGACAACAAGACTTAAGGGTTTCAAAGTTCGCACTGTTTAGGGATCGTTTTCCAAAGACACTATGGCAGTGAATTTTTGTTAATTTAATTTGAGAGTTTTTTTCTTTTTAACGTTTTGGGTCGACAGAGAAAGCATTATTCCAGGTAATTTTGGGTTTGCTATTAGTGCATGCAGATTGAGACAAAGGGGGCGTATGTCTAAGAGTGTGCATGTGCGTGTGTTTCATGACTTGGAATTATTGAGATATGTTCTTCGTTGTGCGATCGAACGACAGCTTTAATTTCCCGCCGCTGGGATGAGTAAAGTATGTTGTTATTGTTGTTGTTGTTGTTATGGTTATCATAAATTTAATTTGAATTTTATTCACAATTTCATGCTACACTGACGATACGTTTCAAAGCAAATTTCCTTTTATGGAAAAAATAAAGTATTATCTCATCTACTTTACGTTCAGTGGGTGTTTCATTTCTTCTCACCTGGCTCTAACTACCTGAAACCAACTCCGTTTTTGGTTCATCATTCTACCTCTGTCATTTCTTTCGAATTAATTTTCTTGGAAGACCTCTTTTCCTCTGTCTCAGTCTCTCCACTGACTCTCAGTCACACGAAGAATTCGGTACAACGTAAACATTCTCTGCTGTAAATGTATTACGCGCCCTGCCCCGTCTTATCTCTGGCTGTCATGTTTACACACCGTCCCGTACTCTCCGGTCTACTTCCGACACTCTCAGCCTCCAGATTCCTGGCACCAGACTCTCCACCGTTGGTTCCTGCGCCTTTAAAAAAAAAAAAAAATTGGGGCCTCTATATGGAATGACATTTCCCTTCCTCTCCGATAGAAACCGTCTTTGGACTCCTTCGGATCTAATCTCAAGACATTCCTTTGTCCAAAACAATAGAGCTGCCATGTTTTCCGCTCCGCTCTTCATCTTCCGCTGTTCAGGCCCTTTTTGTTTTTGTTTTTTTAAGTTGTGTGGAACGGATTTTTGAAATGGCCCATAATTTATTTTTTTCTGGGGGTGTGTGTGTGTTTTGTGTGTGTGTGTGGTGGTGGTGGGTGGTGGTGGTGGTGTGTGTGTGTGTGTGTGGGTTTTGGTGGTGTGGGGGTGGTGGGTGTGTGTGTTTTTGGGGGTGGTGGTGGTTTTGGGGTGTGTGTGGTGGTGGTGCGTGCGTGCTGTGGGTGGGTGTGGGGGTGGGGTGTGTGTGGGGGTTTGGGGGGGTGGGGGGTTGGGGGGGTGGGGGGTGTGTGTGTTTTGGGTTGGTGTGTGTTGTGTGGTGTGTTGTGTGGGGGGTGTGGTGTGGGGTGGGGGGTGTGTGTGTGTGTTTTGTGTTGTGGGGGGGGGCCCGGGTTTTTGGGTGGGGGGTGTGTTTGGGCGTGCGTGGGATGCGTGTGCATGGGGGTTGGGTTGTTTTTTTTTTTGCGGGGGCGTGCGTGCTTTGCAGTTTTGTAAAGAGGGAGGGGAGGGAGGGAGGGAGAGAGAGAAAAGAGAAAAAGGAGAGAGAGAGAGGAAGAGAGTGGGGGGGGGAGAGAAGAGAGAGAAAGAGAGAGGGGAGGGAAGGGGGAGGGGGGGGGTTGTGTGTGTGTGTGTGGGGGTTTTGGTGTGGGGTGTGTGTGTGTGTGTGTGTTGTGTGTTTTGTGGGGTGGGGTGGGGTTTGTGGTGTTTTGGGTGTTTGTGTTTTTGGTTGTTTTGGTGGGGGAGTGTATGTGTTGTGTGGGTGTGTGGTTTTGGTGTGTTTTTTTTTGGGGGGGGGGGGGGGGGGGAAGGTTTGGGGGGGCGTGTATATATTTTAGCCTAGTCTGTACGGACACATTTTGAAACTTTAAAAATACGCAAAACTTTTACCCTTATCAATCCCCCCCCCCCCCAACCCCCCCCCCCCCACCCCCCCCCCCCCCGTCCCCCCTCCCCCCTTAGGGTTCAGAGGTCGCGGTTTTTTCTTTTCACCTACCCAACCCCCGGTCCAAAAACCTGTTTCATTCGCCCTTGCTACCTCGACTTTTCTGCAAATTTCCCTGAAAAAACTCTCCCCCGGAAAAAAAGCTGGAGTTTTTCCCAAAAACGGAAGCCCAATTCCTCCCGGTCCTCGGCACCCCCTTGGGGTAATTGACAGCCGGGAGCTGGGACAAAGAGAAGAAATTCCCACAAAACTCAGAAAATATTGAGTTTCATACATACATTGTACGTGTCTTTGGCATCTCGTGAAATAATAATGCGAGACTACCATCACCGTATCGATTTCCTGTTTTCACCGCCTTCTTGGAGACATGCCAGAAACACCGGCAACCACGTTGCCGTTTCCATGGAAACTGTGATGAACTTGTCGAACTGTCTGCACGTGAGAGAGGCATTATCGAGCCATTTTGTGTTTGAATTCTGCACATGCATGCAAGTTATAATGAAGTAGCAGTTGGTCTATTAGCCGTGCACGTTATTTGCCCCGAATAATGACCTTCAGTTATGCTTGATTAGCCGGGTTGCACAATCAGTGACTGAGTTGCTGATAACCATAAACTGCCTGCAGATGTTGTGTGCACGACGCGAGAGAAGATTTATGTGCGTCAGCGGTGCGTGCGTCATAATTAAATACGTCATGAGGGCGTCATAATTAAACTACGTCAGGAGGGCGTAAAATTTTGTCTGCCCTCCCATTTACAATTTTTGGGGAAAATAATGCGGGGTCATTTCTGGTGGTAGGGAAATTAATTAAGTAACCCCCCTCTTTTTCCCCCCACCTTCATTTCCCCCCCCCCCCCACCCAACCCCCCCCCCGCCTCCCCGGGGTCCCTAACCCCTTTTACTTTTACTATCTAAATTTTTTGTTTTTGGGCGTTAAGCACCTGTTTCCTTACTTTTCCCCCGCAAAATCTTTATCCTCGAAAGTTGATTCTGAAAAAGTCTACAGTTATTTGCCAAAAAAAAGTGCCTTAATCCAAATTTTTAGTTCCGCGAATACGTTTTTTTTTTTGTTTTTTCGTTGTTTGTTTTTTGGGGTTGGGGTTTTTGTTTTGGGGGTTTTTGTTTTTTGGTTTTGTTTGGTGTGGGGGTGTGTGTGTGTGTGTGTGGGGGTGTGTGTGTGTGTGGGTGTGTTTTGGGTTTTTGGGGTGTGTTGTGGGGTGGGGGTGGGGTGTGTGTTGTGTGTGTTGTGTGTGTGTGGTGTGGGGTGGGGGTGTGGTTTGTGTGTTGTGTGTGTGTGTGGGGGGTTGGTTTTGTGTGGTGTGGGTGTGGGGTGGTGTGTTTAATTTTTTTTGGTGGTTTGTGGGTGCTTTTTTTTAAATTTCCCCATGTTTTAAAAAAATGGAAACGCAAATGAGTCTGTCGAGAGCGGAAATAGCGGTATAAAAACGATCAATAAAAAAATAATAATAATAATAATAATAAAAATGTGTGTGTGTGTTGGGTGTGTGTGTGGTTTGTGTGGTGTGTGTGTGTTGGGGTGTGGTGTTTGTGTTGGTTTTTTTTTGTGTGGGGGTGTGTTTTTTGTGTGTGTTTAAAGTGTGGGGTGGTGTGGTGTGTGTGTGTTGTGGGGTGTGGGGTGTTTGGGGTTTTTGTTTGTGTGTGTTTTTGTGGGGGTGTGTGTGTGTGGGTGTGTGTGTGGGTGTGTGTGTGTAAGTGTGGGTTTGTGTGTGTTTTTGTTTTCTTTACCAAGAGAAAAGGAACGATGAGGCCCGGGGCGGGAAAAGAAAAAGCGGCAAAAAAAAAATTTTTAAAAAAGGGGGGGGTGGCCGGGGAGACCCCCGGGGGGGGGGGGAGGGAAGGGAGGGGGGGAGAGAGAAAGGGGGAAAAAAAGAGAAGAAACGAGGAAGAAACGAGAAAAAGAGAAAAAGAAGAGAAGAAGAGAGAGATGAAGGAAAAAGAGAAGAGAGGAGGAGAGAGAGAGAGAGAGGGGAAAAAGAGAGGAAGGGGGAGAAAGAAAGAGAAGGGGGAGACAGAGAAGCCCGAAGACAGACAAAAGAGAGTCGGGTCAATTTTGTGGTTGAGGAGAGAGGGGGAAGAGGGGAGAGAGGAGAGGGGAGAGAGAGAGAGAGAGGAGAGAGAGAGAGAGAGAGAGAGAAGGAGAGAAGAGAGAGGAAAGAAAGACAAGAAAACAGAAAACAGACAGCAGACAAAACAGACGACAACGACAGACAAAAGGACAGAGAATACAGAGCAGAAAAAAAGTCAATGAGTGCGTCGTGTGGGGTGGTTTTGGGGTGTTGTGTTTTTTTTTTTTTTTTTTAAAACTTTTTTTTGTGTGTTTGTGGTTTTTGTTTGGGTGTGCGTGTGCGTTGCTGTGCTTTTGTGGGGTTTGTGTTGCTTTTGTTTGTTTGTCTTTTTGGGGGGGTGTTTGGTGTGGTGGTTTGCGTGGGGGGGTGTGTGGTGTTTTGTGTTTTTTGTGTTTTTGGTTTGCGGCCCCGTCTTTTGGTGGGTTGCTTGGGGTTTTTTTTTTGTTTGTTGTTTGGTTTTGTGGGGGTGGGTGTTTGTGTTTGGTGGGGGGTTTTTTTGTGGGTGTTGTTTTTTTTTTTGTTGTGTCCGGGAATGTGGGTTTGTTGTGTGGGGGTGGTGTGTGGTGGTGTTGGGTGGTGTGGGTTGTTTGGTTCCTGTTGTTGTGGTTTTTTTTGTTGGGTGTGTGTTTGGGGTGTGATTTTTGTGTGTTTTTGTTTTTTTTGTTGTGTTTGTTTGTTTGTTTGGTTTTTTGTTGTTTGTTTGTTTGTTGGTTTGTTTTTTTTTGTATTTTGTTTTTGTTTGTTACTTTTTTTTGTTTTGTGTTGTGTTTTGTTGTGGGGGTTGTGTTTGTTTTTTGTTGTTTTGTTGTTGTGTTTGTGTGTGTGTGTGTGTTTTGTGTTGTGTGTTGGGTGGGGGGGGAGGGGGGCACAGCTAAAAACAACCCATTTTGCTCATTTAAAAAATTTATTTTGAGGGGGTTGGGGGGGGTGGGTGGGGGGGGGTGGGGGGTGGGGTGGGGGATAGGGGGGAGGGGGGCTTTAGGGGAGTACATACATTAACACATTTTCCAGAAAGAAAATGGGAAAGGTGCCACTCTTTCAACTGTCAAAAAAAAATCGGCGATCACACTGTTTAACCCGTTTCGAACTGTTTCTAAACCCAAATTGGGCATTTTCGGCAATTTCCCCTTGTCTCAGTCCCAAACCCTGACCACTAGACAAGCCCCCACACACACACACACAACACAACACACAAACACACACACAACCCACACACACACCCACCCCACACCACACACACACAAACACACACACCACCCCCCCCCCACACACCACACCACACACACACACACACACACCCACCCCCCCCCCAAACACAACCACACCACAAACCACACACCCACACAACACACACACACAACACACACACCACACCCCAACCCCAAAACCCCACACACACACACACACCCCCCCCCCCCCTTCTTCTTCTCTCTTTTTCCCCCCCAACACACACACACACACACCCCAAAACACACACACACACACACACACACACCACACACAACACACTCAACACCACACACACACAACACACACACACACACACACACACACACAACACACACACACCCTCACCACCACACACACACAAAACACCACACAAACCACACACCACCCAAAAACCACACACACACACTTTCTCTCCCCCCCCAAAACCCCA
>JABMCL010003798.1:5000-16148 GCA_018857735.1 Alviniconcha marisindica | reverse complement strand
CTGGATACGCACATATGATATAGATATAGATAGATGGAAAAATAGTATATCTGCCATATTTCCTGTCATAAAAAACCCTTGATGTCCATGGACCTTGCTTGCCCTTAAAGAACGACAAAATATAATTGTTTTGGATGCTTACACTACAGGCTTATAAAAACTGTTGTTGCAAATGGGATCGGGGGTAGCTCAGTGGTTAGAGCGCCGGACTCGTGATAGAAAAGTAGTGGGTTCGAGTACCTGCATGAGCGGCGGGAGAATTTTCTTCTCCAGGGACAACTTTCTGTGCTGACTCTTATTTCGGTATCCGTTCCACCCCCGTGTTATCGCAGCATTCAAAAGTGCAGGTGGCAGGTTACAGCTAAACACACATGCACCATACCTATGTGGATTTTGCATGAAGTGACATGGTGCATGGTTGTATGGTATGCACAGAGAGCGCCGAAAAGGCAGCAGTTTCACGTGGCACCAGCCATGTCAGTTCTGTAAGTACAGCACTGCGGTGGATATTTAAAAACGTGCTATAAAAAATTTTAAAAAAAAAGTCACTCGTGGAGAATCACATGCGAGCTCAGTGAGTCTGCCCGAGAGCGGAAAATAACGCTATATAAAAGCGATCAATAACAACAAAATAAGTGCAGTAAGGGTCGAGGAACCTTTGTTTTATAATGACAAGATTCAAGTTGGAGATAAGACAATAATACATAGAACATTGATTGAAAGGCGTGTTTGTCGCTATTCCCATCTGTTACATGGACATGGAACTTTTCTGAGCCTTGATGAGTTTAACAGGAGATATGGTTTAGATACTGACTTTCTTCCATACAATGGTTGTGTTCACACAGTGAACTGTACCAAGAGCCTGGATATTAATGTTCCAAATAACAAGTTTTCAAATCTGAGAAAATCATTAACACAGATGTGTAAAGTACATGAAGGAACAAACGTATATTATGATATTCTAGTTGAAAATGAAAGCAAACCAAGTGCTGCATTAAATGGAACAACACACATTCTAACAGTATTAACTGGTATACAACATTCTACAAAATCGAAAATAAATACATCATATAAACTGAAATGATTTTAGATACGTCTAGTCCACAGTACTCTCGCTACAAATGTCACCTCAAAATTGAAGATCATAAATGAAGAGAAATGTACCGTTTGTCATATATTGTGAAGCAACACATGCATGCTATGTGGAAGATGCACGGGAAGTAGCCCATGTAATACTAATGTTACTGAAAGAACAAGGGTGATAGTTGCTGAATAAAACATGTCTCCCCACATGGCTGTTTCGGTTTGATATGTTCGCCCACATAAAGACATAACATGGTGTCAGAAGTGGGATGTGTTTCAATCCAGAAGCATCCTGATGAACAAAACCCATATGATGCCAGATAAGTACATAAATGAACAGTAAAATGGATACTGCGTCAAGTAATCTTAAATTTATTTGGAATAGTGCTGATCTGGTGGGAGAATGGAAAGCCTTTAGACAGCATGTAGAGTTCATGTTCAAAGGTCCATTGAGGGCGAAGAACGAAGAAGTGCGATGCTGTTATTTGATGCTGTGGGTAGTTGAGAAAGGAAGAAGAATATTTTCCACATGGAACATGACTGATGCACAACAGAATGTTCTGCAAGAGTACTATGATAGGTTCTTGGCCTACGTACAACCCAAGTCAAACCCAATTTTCGCAAGATACAAACTGCACAGCAAGATTCAAGAACCAGGCGAAACTGTCCAACAGTTCGTAATCGCATTAAAACTGCTGGTGAAAGACTGTGAGTATGAACAAGCAGAAGATGACATTGTGCGAGACAGAATCGTATTTGGCACAAAATCCGCCAAAGTGCGTGAGAAGCTCATTGACATTGGTTCAGATTTAACTCTAGAAAGAGCCATAGAGGTGGCCAGAGTGGACGATGTTTCAGTTCAGCAACTCAAAGAAATGACAGATGAAACAGAACAAGGTGTACATACAGTGAAGAAGAAGAACTGGAGACACAAAGACTCAAAGTCCAATGCAGCTACACATACATGTGGTAGGCAACATGGTGATGATCCCTGTCCAGCAATGGGTAAAGTCTGCCGGAAGTGTAACCCAAAGAATCACTTCGAGAAGATGTGTAGGACAAAGAAGAAAGTGACCAATCGCTCACACAAGCAAAGAGTGAACACGGTTGATGACTCTGATAGCTCAGACACAGAATACTTTGTTGGGACAATAAATCAGAATGACATTAGTGCTGTGAACACAGGCTGGTACAAAACCATAGAGGTTGAAGGGGTCAAAGTGAACTTTCAGCTAGACAAGATCCTTACAAAACACTACTTGACTACAAAAACAGTCCTCTAGACACTGGATTCTCTCCTGCTCAACTGTTCCTGGGCAGACGGCTGAAGACAACGTTACCGACAACACCCAAACTGCTACAACCAGGACATGGCAATTCCAAGGAGCGTCACACCGAAATGGTCTCCCGCCAGCAGAAGCAGAAATTCTACTTCGACAAGAAGGCGAGCGGAAACATGTCGACATTTCGAGCCGGCGATCCAGTCATGATGAAGTTTGGGGACACCTGGAAGAGAGCTGAAGTAGTGACTCCTCACTCGACACCCAGATCCTATGTAGTCAGAGATGAGCGTAAACAGTACAGAAGAAACCGGAAGATGCTGAGGCCCACAGTGGTTGCCTCAAGAGAGTGATTTGTCAGTGACTGTTCCATCACAGAGTGAAACAGAATGTGTGGCTAATCAAACAAGTGGTCAGACTCCATCACAATCAGATGGCAACAGCCAAATGGTCAGAAAAGAAAATGTGGTGAAAACCAGATCAGGCAGAGTCGTCAAAATTCCAGCTAGGTTTCGTGATGATGACGCATAAGGTCTACCATAAGCATTCGCATGGACTGTGACCAGTTGTTTAGTGATTGTGACGAAGAACTTAATTAGGACAGTGAAGTGCTGTTTGATCAGTATTATTTTTTATGTAAATTACTAATTGAGTATTTGATCAAAGTGATTATGTTTTACACTACAGAGAAGTTTTAAAGAGCTGAATTTTTATATATAAGTGAAACATTACATGACGGAATGTTTATGAATAGTAATGTGAGTCACTAAAGAAATGTGAACACTGAAGACTGTTTATGATGCAGAGACATTGCAGATGCATAAGAAATTTAGTTCTGATTTAAATTAGTTTGTGTTTGAAAGTGACATAATTTTATTTTTTGCAAACACTGAAATAAGAACTTTTATAAGGATAGTTATATGATGTGATTTTATGTTTTAATTGTTTAGAATTGTAAGAAACAAATTAACTAAATAATTTGTGTGTGAAAGAACAAAGGATAATTATTGTTGTGTGAATGGATAATAGTGAAAAGCCTTAATGTTTGTCATGGTAAAAGAACCAGTTCAAAGTTTATTGTTTTGATAACTGTATGGTTTATTTGGATCAAAGGAATTTGCTCAAAAGAAAGGGGATGTCATATATATTGTGAAGCAACACATGTATGCTATGTAGAAGATGCAAGGGAAGTAACCCATGTAATACTAATGTTACTGAAGGAACAAGGGTGATCGTTGCTGAATAAAACGTGTCTCCCCACATGGCTGTTTCGGTTTGATATGTTCGCCCACATAAAGACATAACACCGTTTGTAATGCACGGACTTAAAGTGTTTCACACCTGTTTCGGAGATGTAAAGCATTTCTGGCTAACTTTTGAAACATTTGTGAATAAAAGTGTGTACACGTGAGAAATATGAAATGCAAAAAAGACTTTGTATTGTTTTATATATATCAATGGAAAATAAAGAAGATTTATCATGCAAACATGCCTCATTCCTGACAAAATGGTCCTGCTATACGTCCTTAGTTAAGAACGGTGGCTAAATATATCCGTATGTCCCATATCTACATCGTTGCATCATGTATACGTTGACATTTATTGATAGCAATTAATATGTAACATTGTTGTGCTCCTACATAGTACCACAACTGATATGTAACACTCACGCTCCCTCCACCCCTCTCTCTCTCCCTTTCCACACCAGGTTGTTGATAATGTCCTCTCTTTTCTCTCCTCTTTCTTCCCCTGTTATACGCTGTTATACGCTTTAGTGCGGTGTGGTATACTGCAATGGTGTTGTGACATACCCTGTCCTTTTTTTTCTTCTCTCCTTTCTTTCTTCTGCTTGTCCGTTGTTGTGGTTCTGATCCTTTTGTTGTACATCTCTGTTATATAGGTTAATTAAGTCGTTCAGAAATGTTCACATTTGTATTTGTGTGTACCATTGTTTTTTGGTGACTGAGGAAGAAAGGAGAAAGGGAATGATTATTTACTGAAATGGCTTTTTATTTTTTATTTTTTTATTTTGCTCTCTTATTTGGCATGATACTTGGGTTTGTAACTGATCATTTTTTGAGTTGTTTTTTTTTTAAATGTAATCAGTAGTGTTAGAAATCCATGTTGTGTTTGTTGTGATAGTGCTATTATGTTTGGAGAGGGTGGGGGGCTGAGGCAAGGGGGGAAGGAGAGACAGGGGTTATTTCAGTACTAAAACTGTTAGTATGTGAGGTTCCTGTTTTACATGACACCTGTGATTTTATTTTGCTATGTTTTAATGTGAGTGTTTGCTATGCTATTTGTGTGTTAGTACTGGTCTGAACAGAGATGTTCGTGTGTAGGTATTTTGTCAGTTTGGGTTGAATTTGATGAGTTGTATTTTTCTTATTTGTGTGTGCGCCAGCCCAATGATGCTAAGATATAGGACCATCCCCTTGTCTACAAGTCATTTCCACTCGCATTCTCACCCATTTCTCATAAATTCACATCGACACTGGGGTTGCAGTTCAGTCCACGTATTGTGACATGTAATCAATAGCATGATTATCAAGATCTCAATGTGAATGGCATAAGCCATGCCACTGTGAATTATACACATTGATACGTAAGTTTACATAATACAGGAAACATCATAACATGAGATCCATTCTTTCCTTTCTAAACTAATATGTACAAAGAGCATTGCTTTCACACTTTTGTAACTGGTTAGCTTAGAGAAGGTCTTTTGTCCTAGCTAAATGGATTGTCTCCCCTGGACTGTCCTTTTGGGGGAAAACAACGCCATACACGGGAGGGAAGTGTTGACCCCAAAAGAAAGTTAAATGGCTGAACTGCACACCAAAACGTGAATACCGCTGACTCATAAACACAAACAAAAAGGTGAGCTGGTGGTCCCCGTTGTGTCTCCAGCCCTGTTGGTCCGGGTGAGGCTTGGTCCAGGTCTGAGAACCCTCGAGACCTGTAACATGCAAACACTCGGCGGCAGAAAAACATTTTCAAACCTGGAACGTATGAAAAATGACAGCAACAAGACATTCCAACATATATGGTTTGGCAAACATTTGTGTGTTCTTTTGGCCCTTCTCTTTAGGCCCCACCCTTACTTCTCGCTCTGATGACCGTGCAATTAATCATGCGAATGATCGTGATGGAGCAGGCACCCTTTGTGGACATCGTACGTACTTCATGAGGGCATCTGAGGACCGTCTACCCAATGATCTTGTCTGGCTCTCTGACATGCCCTGGGCTGCAGCAGTAGTGGCTGCTCCTATACGAAAGCTGTGTGATTTAAACTGTTTGGGGCAGATATGACAAAACTGCAGGGCTCTTCGTAGCTGCTCATTAAACTTGGCACGCGTGACAGGCATGCTGGGGCAATACAGAAATAAAGCACGTGCTGTAGCACCTCGCACAGACAAGTATGCCTTCATGATCTTAAGAAGGCAGTCCTGCGGCGAGGTGGTACCTTTTATTGTTAGGGTCAAGGGCTTGCCTTTGCTGTGCTTGAAGTGAATGGAGGTCACTGTCGAGGACGTGTCTTTGATTTCTAGCTGTTTCCACTGGGGACAGAGCTGAAGCCAGTAGTTCTTCGGCATGCCGGGTCAGCGCGGCAATGCTGGGACATGGTCCGGTCGTCTGACGGTCCCTGATGCCTGGCATGGCGGCTTCTCCTCGTTGGATGTCTGGCATCTGATCATAAAGCAACTCAGGAAGAGCTAGATATTAATCACTCTGGTGTGTCCCTTTGTATGGTTTTAGCAATATATTTGGTATAGCTATAAGCAGGTCGCACCTTGGGCCTAGTGAAGTAAATTCTGGCCAATCAGGCACACCTTGGACCTGGTGAAGTGTATTCTGGCAGATAGCAGAGCTGCAATGTAGTGTGCATTAGGTCATGGGCCCAAGGGACATAGCCAAACAACATGGTAACTTTCCGAATTATAAATCCCTGTGCAGATATAAGCAGGTTGTAAACTGAACCTGGATAAATCAATTCTGGTAAGTGGCAGGACTCCAACTGAAACCAATGAATTAAAGTCTGACAAGCGTCGGAACTGCCAACTCAAACCAAAGTAATAAAGTCTGACCAGTGGTATGGCTGTAAACTGGAACCAATGCAATAAAGTCTGACCAGTGACCCGGCTGCAAACTGAAACCATTGCATAAAGTCTGACAAGTGGCAGGACTGTAGACTGAAACCAATGCAATAAAGTCTGGCAAGTGCCAGGGCTGTAAACTGAAACCAATGAAATAAAGTATGGCAAGCAGCAGGACTGCAGACTGAAACCATGAAATAAAGTTTGACCAGTGTCAGGACTGTCAACTGAAACCAATGCAATAAAGTCTGACCAGTGGCACGGCTGTAAACTGAAACCAATGCAATAAAGTCTGACCAGTGGGAAGGCTGTAAACTGGAACCAATGCAATAAAGTCTGACCGGTGGCATGGCTGTAAACTGGAACCAATGCAGCGTTGTAAATTGATACTGACGGGGAGGACAACCACCAACGGCCCACAGGGGGCATGGCTGCCTCACAGGGGGGACAACTCACCAACGGCCCACAGGGGGCATGGCTGCCTCACAGGGGGGACAACTCACCAACGGCCCACAGGGGGCATGGCTGCCTCACAGGGGGGACAACTCACCAACGGCCCACAGGGGGCATGGCTGCCTGACGGGGAGGCTCTTTTATTTCACACTCACAGGGTACTTCACTTTGATCGCCTCAGCTTGTCCAGGAGCTGGTCCATCCAGGCTGGTTCAGCCCACACCGCTGAAGGGCCTGAAGTGTTGGTGTCCTGGTGGTGGACCGGTGGTGCCGTTGCCGTCGAGGCCTTCCTGAAACGCCGGACCTGCTCCGGTCGTCTGGCAGTCCCTCTGATGCCTTGGCATGGCGGCTTCTCCTCATTTGGTGTGTCTTTGGCATCTGATCATAAAGCAACTCAGGAAGAGCTAGATATTAATCACTCTGGTGTGTCCCTTTGTCTGGTTTTAGCCATATATATGGTATAGCTATAAGCAGGTCGCACCTTGGACTTAATGAATAAATTCTGGCCGGCCAGGTCACACCTTGGACCGGGTGAAGTATATTCTGTCCGATGGCAGAGCTGCAATGTAGTGCGGATATAAGCAGGCTGTAAACTGAACCTGGATAAATCAAATCTGGCAAGTGGCAGGACTGCAAACTGAAACCAATGAAACAAAGTCTGACCAGTGGCACGGCTGTAAACTGAAACCAATGCCATAAGGTCTGACGAGTGGCAGGACTGTAAACTGAAACCAGTGAAATAAAGTCTGGAAAGTGGCAGGGCTGATAAACTGAAATCAATGAAATAGTCTGGCACGTGGCAGGACTGTAAAATGAAACCAATGCAATTGGGTCTGGCAAGTGGCAGTGCTGAAATTGTAATGTGCATTAATGTAGTGTCCCACAGGGGGCAAAGTGCCTCACGGGGAGGACAACTCACCACAGGCCCCGCACTAGGCATGGCTGCCTTCGGAAATGACAACTCATCGAAAGGCCCACAGGGGGCATGGCTGCCTTCGGAGAGGACAACTCACCAAAAGGCCCACAGGGGGCATGGCTGCCTCCGGAGAAGACAACTCACCAAAAGGCCCACAGGGGGCATGGCTGCCTTCGGAGAAGACAACTCACCAAAAGGCCCACAGGGGGCATGTCTGCATCACGGGCAGGACAGCCCTCAACGGCCCACAGGGGGCATGTCTGCATCACGGGCAGGACAGCCCTCAACGGCCCACAGGGGGCATGTCTGCATCACGGGCAGGACAGCCCTCAACGGCCCACAGGGGGCATGTCTGCATCACGGGCAGGACAGCCCTCAACGGCCCACAGGGGGCATGTCTGCATCACGGGCAGGACAGCCCTCAACGGCCCACAGGGGGCATGGCTGCATCACGGGCAGGACAGCCCTCAACGGCCCACAGGGGGCATGTCTGCATCACGGGCAGGACAGCCCTCAACGGCCCACAGGGGGCATGGCTGCATCACGGGCAGGACAGCCCTCAACGGCCCACAGGGGGCATGGCTGCATCACGGGCAGGACAGCCCTCAACGGCCCACAGGGGGCAACAATTCATCACTGGGAGGACACCCATCAACGGCCCACAGGGGGCAACAATTCATCACTGTGAGGACACCCATCAACGGCCCACAGGGGGCAACAATTCATCACTGTGAGGACACCCATCAACGGCCCACAGGGGGCAACAATTCATCACTGTGAGGACACCCATCAACGGCCCACAGGGGGCAACAATTCATCACTGTGAGGACACCCATCAACGGCCCACAGGGGGCAACAATGCCTGTAATGGAGGAGCGAAACATGTGACAGGCCGCGTAGGAGGCAACAGCATAAGAAAGTTAGGGTAAAATATGCCCATCATTTTGTTATGTCAACTGACCATACATACTCATACAGGCATCCTGAAGAAATAGCCACTGTGATTGTGAGTGCCTGTTGTGTGCAACTCACTGCAGGGACTCAATCGCCGATACGTGCATTCAGATCACCAGCCACCATTAGATATGAAGTGTCTCCACTTTCACACAGACTCAGGAGGAAATCTTCCAGGTGATGGATACTACAGTTTGTGTCGCATTGTTTATAGTAAGGGCTTTGATATGGTGGCATATATAATGAAACAAACAGTAAATCTCTATCTATACCCAGTCGGTCTTTGGACAATTTGAAACAAATCATATTATCATAATCGCATTCGACACACGTAACAAACTGCATAAGACTTTTGCAAACCCAAAGTACAGCAACACCACCGGACTTCCGACCCCGTCTAGAAAATTTTTTGGCGGGGGCGTGAAACACGCTATAATCTTCAAAGTGTGTGCTGAAGTCGAACTGTGAACTAGTAAACGTCTCGAGGGCACAAAATATATCAAACGAATTAATATAGTTCACGAAGTCGGGTTCATTCAGTTTTGCAATCAGGTTTTCGACATTTAAACTGGATATACTAATAGGGTCGTGTCCCGAGTCATTAACGTTTTCACCAACCTGTATGTCTGGTTGCGTTTTGTAACCATCTGGGCCTTGGCCTGTTTGTCACTTCTGTGTCGAGTGCCACGCTGCGTGCAGATTTGTTTGACGGGTGTTGGAGTGCGTACTGGGCTGTGCTTTGCTGCGTGTTTTCCGTGATCCTGTCCCTGAACTTGAACTGCTGCTCTACTGTCTTACTTTGGGACGAGAGAGAGAGAGAGAGAGAGAGAGAGAGAGAGAGAGTGTGTGTGTGTGTGTGTGTGTGTGTGTGTGTGTGTGTGATACCATAGACTTGGTTTTATCATCTTTTGTGGCACGTACCTCGTGTGAGTGTTGATCCTCTTTCTCCGAAGCGCTTTGTGGTATGCACGTATCGGCGATTGAGTCCCTGCAGTGAGTTGCACACAACAGGCACTCACAATCACAGTGGCTATTTCTTCAGGATGCCTGTATGCGTGTCACAAGTTTGACCGCCGTGACTGAACACTGACAATCATCGCAGTTCCAGTTTTTCCCTTTTTAATGATGCATGCTGTTTACCGTCACACACGTAGGCACTACACGGATGACCAGGCAGAGAAACACACACACACACACACACACACACACACACACACACACACACACACACACACACACACCACACACACACACACACTCACAAACACACACACACACACACACACACACACACCACACACACACACACACACACACACACCGTCACACACACACACACACACACACACACACACACACACACACACACACACACACACACACACACACACACACACACACACAATGCCACACACGCTGTGACACGACTGACTGACTGGCACACACACGCACGCCGCAGTGTAGCGGGCGCCACACACTCGCACGTTCGTACTTTTACTCTAATGTAATCTACTTATAGCCCCGTCTCCTTCTTTCAGTATACTGAAAAAAGCATAGCGACGGAGCTATAAGTAGATTATATTAGAGTCCGAGTAAGAACGGGAGATTTCCCTCCCTGAACCAGTATACTGTTTTGAAATGGTATGGACTATATTCTCATAACGTTTGAGGATGTCCGAACCGACAGGGCTAAAAGTGGATATTACCATCTTTCTTTAGTTGAGCTATGTCCAGTTCCAAAAAGGATAAGTGACTTAGCTCTCCATCTCATTTTGTTTATCGTTTTCCACCGTTTAATTGTTTAAGTGCCATTGTGTAGCTCGATCAAGGGATTACCCCGAAAATTGGCATGTTGTATTTTGTCCTAATAAATATGATTATTTTTAACCTTTTATGAATGTGTATCTTGTATTAACAAACTGTTCAGTTCTATATGGTATATATGCGCTTAGTAAAGCCAATACAAATTCGACTCCTTCTCTCAGACGTTTACCCAACATTGCGTTTAAAATAGTTCCAATCTGCGTGTGCCCGTTCAAGGAAGATCGTCGAGCACTTCCTCTTTCCACGACTCAGTCTTCCATGCTATTGATAGGGTGATGTCTTTGGCATTAAGCCAGAAGGTAGTGTTTTAAGCTCCTCAACATTTGAGGGGGTTGCCTTGCCCGCCAGTATGGCTGCTCGGTCATTCCCCTTCACTCCGCCATGTCCAGGTGTTTTCGGAGATGCGTGTCGAACTGATTGGCACATGCCAGTCTGGGCTTGCCATTCCACGTTTAGGAAAACAACTATCTTGTAACATGTTTACTTTAACACCCATCACTGTACTCTAATTTGACATAATATAAACAAAACAAAGTACCCA